>BHFT01008323.1:0-32986 GCA_004320025.1 Laticauda laticaudata
ACCAACGGATGGTAAGTGTTTTTCTCCATTTTACATCCTCTTTCCATCCATTGGTGCAGTGTGACAGGGGCTTAAGATTAATGTGACCATGCACAATCCTATGCATTGCTTTTTGAAGTAAGCCCAATTAATTTTCATAGCACAGAGGTTTACAACTTTAAAAGAAGTTTCAAATGCGCCAAATATACTACATTTTCATCCAATTTATTGCGTTTAACTAAAAATTCTCAGTGACAAACCAAACAGAAAACACTTGCCTCTGTAAGTTTAAAATATTTCTTTTTTTGGGGGGGTGCCTCTTAGAAATTCATAAGTGTGATCCTTGGTCGCAAAAACTGTAATTAAATGGATTGGTGATGTTATCTAGTTTGTTAATGAAATGTCTGCAAGAAAACCATCAAGCTCAAAGAGCACCAAGGGACCGCACTGTTCAAAGCTGCAAATATTCTCTTCTATCAGTACAGTTAAACTCTGATTTTTCTGGCAAGAGCAAGCCGATCAACTTGATCCTTGATTGTAGAGAAACCAGAAAGTTGCAGTGCAGTATTTCTTAAACTTAGCAGCCTGAAGACGAGTGGACTTCAATTCCCAGAATTCCCCCGCCACCCTTGTATTCATTAAGTCTTCATAATTTGGGACCTTCTAAACTGTCTGCTTCTTTCTTTCCCTGCCCATCGACAGCTTAGATTTACATTTTTTAATTGATTTCTCAATTCCAGTCATTGGCTCCAGTTCAGCCCTATAAAATCTACATTCACTATAATCTATAAACCCTCCCCCCAATGACTGAGCATAGGTTTTTTTCTGTGACAAAATTTGACAAGCCCATGATTGTTAATTCTATTTTATTGCTAGTATATGTTCTTGAAAATAAAGATTTATTAGAGAACTATTACAGTTGAAACTTCTTGGATGAGAAGCAAAACATCTTCAAGGAAAAACAAAGAAAGTCCAGTTGCCGCTTGAAAAAGCACCTTTGGGACAACCATGACTTGGATGACTGAGAATCACGAAAGACAAAGATTTCTGATGCTGGAAAAAATTAGTTCAGATACAGTGCTTGTAGGTTTAAGTACATTTTTGCTGGGGTCTTTTCCCTGTCATTTTTATTACATGTGCCAATAAATTTGCAGTTAATGTGTCCTCTCCCTGCCCCATTTGTCCTTCTTCCCAGTTGTATGTATCCTCTTTTGTGTGTTGAATTATAACACTCTATCCCTCTAGCAATACTGTTCAAGATTGTTAGGAAGGTGGAGGATCAGAAGTGGCATTCAGCAGGTCCTGACCAGTTCTAGAGGACCAGTAGCAGAAATTTTGTGTAGTTTAGAGAACTGGCAAATCCCACCTCTGACTGGAGATTTTACAGTATCCTTCCCCTGCCAGGCCCACCAAGCCACGCCCACAGAACNCTGGCAAATCCCACCTCTGACTGGAGATTTTACAGTATCCTTCCCCTGCCAGGCCCACCAAGCCACGCCCACAGAACCAGTAGTAAAAAAAATTTGAATCCCATCACTATGGAGGATGAACATGCAAATGATTTGGATGAGTATACAGGAATCATTGCATATTTGAATAGCTGCAGGTGGGGCTCCTACAAAGGTGAGGGGGTCAAACTATTTTCCAAAGCACCAAAAGACAAGATGAATAACAATGGATGGCAACTAACCCAAGAAAGAAGCCCTCTAAAACTAAGGGGAAAGTTCATAACAGTGGAAGCAATTAACTAATGCAGGGGCCTTCAAACTTGACAGCTTGAAAACTTGTGGACCTCAACTCCCATAATTCCTCCTCCAGTCATGTTAGCTCAGGAATTCTGGGAGCAGAAGTCCACAAGTCTAAAACTTGCCAAGTTTGAAGACCCTTGGACCAATGGAACAGCTTTCCTTCAGAAGCTGTTGGTGTTGCATCAGTGGAGGTTTTTAAGAAGAGATTGGACAACCATTTGTCTGAAATGATATAGGGTCTCCTGCTCGAGCAGGGAGTTGGACTAGAAGACCTCCAATAGACTTCCAACTCTATTACTTTATGTTCTGTACAATTCCTTCCTTTCCCATTCCATGCACAAAAACTCTGAACCTTCCAACAAAAATGCCTTTGCTTTAGGATTGAGCTATACTAGGATTAAGCTTGAGAATTTTCAGATTTCCCCATAATAGGGAAAACTATTTTAGAAGTAACAAACATAAAATTGGATCTTCTGTAATGGAGTCACTAATTTAGCCAAATGTTATTTCATGCTGGCATCACTCTCTACACACTGCCTTATTATGAAAAATACCAACAACATCAACAGTTCTTAAATGGGAATCAAAGAAGGTCAAATCTTTGGGGCAGCAGTCCCAAAACCTTGAACTTTTACATCAATGATCCAGCAACTGTAAATCTGAAATTTAACTAGTTTCCCCAGTGCTTCACCATGCTCATAGCAGTGGGAAAATCTTAGATCAGTGCTTCCAGTGGTCTAAAATATTTCTCTTCCATGATTTGTGATGCAAGAGGTACTTTGGGGACAAACTTGTGACAGTAAGGAAAGCAAAAACTGCCGTTCCCTGCCTCTCGGGTATGCCTGACAGAATATTAGTTTTTTTGAAGAATCCAGCACTGGGGTTCTCTAAAGAACCCATGAATATTATTCTGTCACTTGTGTTAAAGTGGATTTCTTGAGGCAAGAAAAATTCCTTGCAGGCCCCATTCTCAGGATGTTCACAAATGCCATCATCTTGATAGGCAATGCCACAAGCTGCTTTCATCACATCATTCTTCCTTGGATGAAAAAGGATGTTTTTCACAAATTTCCAGCACAAAGAATTTTAACACGAGAATTCATTGTTATCGCCCAACTCTTGCTGACAGCTTCAATATGAATTATTCTCCCCCCTGGCTTTGCACTGGCAAAGGTGCAGTAATTACAACAATCCCGAGGAACTGTTTGATTAAAGCCACAAGTAATTAGGCCTACATTATTCCCAAATAAATGTACTTTCCTTTATCTTGTCATTGTTATACCTTGAAAGAGTAAATAAAAAGTACCTCAGGATGCCTTTGGATTTCCCAGGATGCAGTCCCATGATTTAAGTTTGCCAGATTTATTTGCATTCATATATCATGCTATTCTTTTCAGGAGAGCGATCAGTGGTGGTATTCAGCTGGTTCACACCGGATCAAGCAAACCGGTAGCAAGGATTTGGCATGGGTCACCGAACCAGGAGTAAGTTCTGGCTGGCCACACCCCTGACCCGGTCACCCTCCTGCCCAATGCTGGCTTCACCCCGCCCACCTGATATTCGCCTAAGATATTTCTTTTTTTCCCCTCCCAACAATCAATTGTACATATGATCAGCTGTGCTGGGATTCCCCTTGCTGAGGCCCAGGAAGGCAAAAAATGGGGTGGGGGCTGAGCCATCTTTTGCCTTCCTGAGCTTCAGAGGAGCTTTATGGGAGCAAAAACGCCCCCCTGAGGCTCTTCTGAGGCTCAGAAGGCCCCAAAAATGGGTGGGGAGGGTGGCTGCAAAAAAATACACAAAAAGTGCCACACCCACCCGGTCACATGGCCATGTCCACCAAGCCATGCCCACAGAACCGGTAGTAAAAAAATTTGAATCCCACCATTGAGAGAAATGTTACGTAAAATGCAGGGAAGGAGTACGCAATAGTAAGCAAAATAAATAACAGAATAACAGAGTTGGAAGGGACCTTGGAGGTCTTCTAGTCCAACCTCTGCTCAAGCAGGAAACCCTATACCATTCCAAACAAATGATGATCCAATCTCTTCTTAAAAACCTCCACTTCTGGAGGCCATGAATGAAATGAAATACATACAATAGAAAAAGGAAAGGAAATACAGCTAAACCAATATTGACCTCTGAACTCATGTCTTTGGTCAATTGAGATGTTCACATAACAATTTTTAATAAAATACAGTAGAGAAGATATAGACTAGGTTGTTACATAAACAGCCATGGTGGCACAGCAGTTAGAATGCTACTTCTGCTGCAGCCAGCTGCCTGCAATTTGGCAGTTCAAATCCCACCAGGTTCAAGATAGACTCAGCCCTCCATCCTTCCAGGGTGGATTGTTGGGGGCAATAGGCTGACTCTGTAAACCACTTAGAGAGGGCTGTAAAGTACTGTAAAGTGGTATATAAGTCTACTGCTATGAACAAATATAAGTCTGAAATATTTTTATTTTAGGAGTTTCATTTCTGTTCTGGATTTCAGAAACTATAAAATTCAATTTGAGCCTACAAATCATAGCTGAGCCATTCCAAGACTATTATGCTCACACAGAGCATGATCATCGTCTGTACAGAGTCTATATTTCTTAAACAATTTGCTAGCTGTCTGGTTATATGTGTGTTGCACAATGAATTGTCTCTGTTGATTATTTACAACCCACTCTATATCAATGAATCTCAGGGTAAACAATGCAAAAAGCAGAAATAGCACAACGACAATAAAAACGTTGCCACATCAACACAATAGACCCCCTCAAGGAAATGTAAATTTAACGTTGGCTAAGACTGAATTCTAGAATTTGGATGAAATCTTCACTTGGATCCTAAATGTTGGTCTTGGAAAACCTGACTATCACAACCATGAAGACCCTCTCACACTTTTCTTTGAACATATATATCCGTGATGTTGAACCTATGGCACACGTGCCAGAGGCGGCACACAGAACTCTCTCTGTGGACACGTGAGCCATCGCCCCAGTTTAATTCTGCCACGTATGTGTGCATGTCTCCCGCTGGCCAGCTGGTCTTTGAGTCTTTGCCGTGCATGCTCGGGGGCAAGGCACATGCGGGGCCCGGGGTGCAGGGATGCACACACATTGCATTTTAGGGGTTTGCGCACACGCGCTTTGGGCACTCTGTGCCAAAAAGGTAAGCCATCACTGATATATATATTGCTCACCTCAGAAGATGCAAAGATAGGAGCATCTGCAGTCCCTTGCAGCATTCATCGCAGTGATGAAATCTGTGTTATGTCAGAAGCTTCACCTCTCTGGAGCACCTGTCACATGTAGAAAAGGGATGCAATCAGGGGTGGGATTCAAATATTTTAGCAACCGGTTCTGTGGGTGTGGCTTAGTTGGTGGGCATGGCTTGGTTGTCATGTGACTGGCTGGGCATGGCCAACTCAACAACATTCAACATCGAGGCACGCATCTCCTTGCCTGGCCTCTCATGACTGTGGGGATGCTGCAAAAGTCATAAGTGTGAAAAATGGTCACAAGTCACTTTTTTCAGTGNATGGCTTGGTGGTCATGTTATTGGCTGGATGTGACCAACTCAATATCACTCACATCGAGGCATGCATCTCCTTGCCTGGCCTCTCATGACCGTGGGGATGCTGCACCAGTCGTAAGTGTGAAAAATGGTCACAAGTCACTTTTTTCAGTGCCATTGTAACTTTGAATGGTCACTCCACAAAAGCAAAGTACCAGCAAAGAAGGGGGAAAAAACTCCAGAGACGTTCCTAAGACAAGAAGTCCAGTCCTGCCAAAAATATAATAAGGGTTAACAGAGAGGCAGTTTCTGTAAGCAACACCAGAATGTTTCCTTCCTGCCTTCCTTACAGGAGTAGGCCAGTAATTTTTTCTAACAACCGGTTCTCCCAACTGCTTAGAATGTTAACTGGTTCTAGTGAATAGGTGCGAACTGGTAGAATCCCACCCTTGGATGCAATACCACAATGTTCCTTTCGTCTTTTTGATCTCTTTGCTCTCCACCATAGATAAGATCTTCTTGGCAGATCTTAATATTCAGCTAGGTATTACAAACAGTGATTGTTTCCTCAAACACCAAACCATGTAAGAATTTAACTGCCTTCACTAACAAATTAAATTCAGACTTGAAGTGTATTGGAAAAAACAGTACTGTTGCTTTAACAATATTGCCGCATGGTTTGGAAATAATGTTTCTGACAACAATTTGGCCAATACCTTCTACAGTAGGGCTTTGTAGCATTTCAGTTTTTGAGGGCAAAATGTCCTGTGGAATACATGGAACCAGGAGTGAAGCATTTGTCTGTGAGTTGGTGAAGTGGCTCTATGTACCTTTTCTGTAAATTTCTTTATTTTATTTCTTTTTATTTTATGAAATGTATTGACTGCTCATCTTACTACAAGGTAACTCTGGTGATTAACAAGATTTTAAAAATAACATTTTACAAAACCTATATACAATAGTAGGTAAATAATAAAAAAATATAAATATACAACCAGAGGTGGTATTCAGCAGGTTCTGACCAGTTCTGGAGAACCGGTAGCGGAGATTTTGAGTAGTTCAGAGAACCGGCAAATACCACCTCTGACTTGAGGTTTTAAGTATCCTTCCCATGCCACGCCCACCAAGCCACACCCACAGAACCAGTAGTAAAAAAATCTGAATCCCAACACTGTACACAACCCTAACTAGAAAATGTGGTCAGAACTTTCTATCTGGCTCTGAAATATCTAGTGAGCAGCTGATGTCCACTGAGCTGCACACAGCATCCTATTTGCATTCCACGAGCACACTGGGATTGTGGAGCCCAAATTTGGCAGCCAAATTTCACCAATACAATTTTTTGCTTTAAAATGTGAAAATAAATATAAATGAAAGACATTGGGGACATAGGCAATCCTTAACCAAGATCCCAAATTGTCCCCCAAAGTGAATCAAAATATTTTCCTTGACTTGCACATAATGTTTTCAGAGTCAAGAGGAGAATCAGTAATGGTTCAGCTGCAGAGAGATAAGCAGTAAGAAGCCTGTGTTTATTCTGTATGGTTGCTAAGAGAAATTGACCCAGGATACTGTTGGGTAATTTGCCTTCTACTCATGCAAGTCAAGGAGCGTTCCATAAAATTAGTCACAGTTTGAGGGAAGGAGAAAATGGGAGAATGAATACTCTATCTGTGCGTAGTTAGTTGAGAAATGCTACAGGTTTCAGGTTTCAGCAAAGCTGGCTGGGGAATTCTGGGAGTTGAAGTCCTCCAGGCTTAAAGTTGACAAAGTTGGAGAGCCTTTCTGTAGAGTACATGAACAGAGTTCTCCTCCCCCCCATATATCTAATACCAATTTCTCACAAAAATATCTTACTGTAGGATGTATCTTAACTGTCATTGGGATTTACTGAGTTTCCCTTCAAACAGTTAGTGAGCTGGAATGTTGGCATTGTGTTGAATTTTCTTGCCTTTATTTCCTGCTTATAAATTTAAGAAATCCAAACAGCTGTTTTTCTAAACACAAGCCAATGGTATTTTTTTTCCTCCTGGCTTTGACTGCTTTTTTTCCACCCTTTGTGAAGATCACAACTGGTGCTTAGCAATTCTTTTGAAAAAAGCCATTTATGTCATCTCAGAGTTTTGCAAAGTGTCTGTTTTCATCAAATGTAACAGCACCAATTCTCCTGAAAATAATTGTCATTTTTATCCACTCCAGAGGGAGCAATATAATCTCCCTTCCCTTGTGCTCTGCCACCAAGAAAACAAATGGAAATATTATTCTGTTTCCTTCTGCAAGAACAAAGAAAAATTAAAAAGGAAGAAACTGTTGTGATCAGAGGCGAGCGAGTGAGGATCAGTTGTGGGAAACAATTTTTTTTTCCTAACAGTTCTGTGGGCGTGGCTTGGTCGGCATGGTGTGGCTTGGTGAGTGTGGCAGAGGAAGGTAACTGCAAAATCTCTATTCCCACCGCACCCCTCTAACCTGCTCTCCAGCTCGGTTCTCCTGTGTAGGGCAACAAAAGAAGACCCAGCCAATCAGCTGGGACTCAGGAGGCAGAGTGTTCCGTCCGGAAAAGACGCGCGGTAGACCGGGTTCCAACAAATAACTCTTTATTAGTTAACAGCAAACAGTAACGGAACATTGGCTCAAGCAGCGGCAGCCCCTTATGTAGAGGCTTGCCTGCCGGCTTGCTACCAATGACATTCTTTAACGTTTGACCAGCCTTTGAGCGGTCTCCTTCGGCTGGCCTGTTCCTGGCCAATCAGAAGAGACTACTTGGAACCGTTCAAGTTAATACCAGAACACCCCTTCCCCTCTTAGTTCAGTCCTTACGTGAGTGACGTAGTCCCGCGCAGGTAGGTGGGGCTTCTTCTGGTCCAAGTTGACCTGCGCAGCTCATTCTCGCCATAAGGACTTCAAAAGCGTTCGGTCGCGGATCAAACTGTCTCTCCGGCCTTCGTCTCCATGGAAACCGCCTGAAGGGTGAGTCAGCCATTGCCCGCTACCGCTTGAGTTGCTCGGCCAGTGGTTTCTGCCGCTTCCCTCCTGGTTCCAAACCGGCGCTGGTTGAGCTGCCCTGGCCTGGCCTGGCTGGCCCCCTATCCAAGGACGGCTTCCCTTTCAAACTTTCTTTTTGGTTGGTTAGATGTTCTTAGATTTAATTTCAATGGTTCATTTTCACACCCTTTTGTATTTGTTTGTGGTTTTTCCCCCCCCTCCTTTGGTTTTGTTTTCATTTGATTTTTATTATTTGAGGTTGCACGGTCGTTTTTAACGCTCGATGTTTTCGGGAACGAAGCTGGTCTATGTGCCACTTCCATTCTCTTCCATCGTTCACGGTTAGCTTGGTTAGGACCAGGGGCCTAATTTGTGTGAAAGGGCCTGGAAGCCCAGAGAGGGTCCCCGGTAAAATTCTTTTGCATAGACTAGGTCCCGAATTTCAAAAGTTACAGTATCGGCTGGACGAGTCGGGGTTTTTTTTCACAAGTGTAATGTTTGGTGCAGTCCTATCTAAAATGGGAATCTGAGTTTCCTCCCCATTAAACAATTCTGCCCGCTGCTTGTTTGTTTTACCAACTTGGGAATGATGTGTTGTAAACGTGGTAAATAAAGCGTTTCAGTTTATCTTGGACATCCATGGTCCCATTTTTTTCTAGGTGTTCTTTCGTAAACACTGACCGATTCGTTTGCCCTAACTCCAATTCCGCCACGACCGGTGCATGGCGTATTCCCCAGATGGCTAGAGTACTGTTTTCGAATTGTATAGCCATTAGTTGTGGCCGCATTGTCGCGATACCAAATACATCAAGGTAAACATAGTTGCAAAACAATTTGTTTAGGGCTGTTTTATAACAGCCATCGTTTGTTGTGGATGACATAACTATAACCTCCAACCAATCTGAAATATTGCATCTAATGACTATTAAGAGAAATGTTGCCCCTGGTTGGTCCTGCAAAATCAAAATATGGATTTAAGACCAAAGGGCCCTCATGGGGTTCTCCCAGTCCCGTTATGGGAGCTTGCGGTGGTGTGCTGCTGACACTTATGGCAAGTTGCAACCAAGCATTCAATTTTATCCTTGTCGATACCGCAGACAACCAGAACATAGCTCCTGGCCAGGCCTTTTCATTTTTACTATGCCTGGTGGCCGCTCATTGTAGCATACCCACACCTCTTCCGCGCAGTCTGGATAGAATTACCAACCTGATCTCCCCACAAATAAACACCTTTTTGTATTTGGACAGTTCAGTTTGTCTAGTTCCGAAGGTTTAAAACCTTCAGTCTTTTGGCTTCTTCTGGCCAGCCTTTTACCTACCAAGTCAAAAATGCGGGCAGTCACCTTGGTCTTTCGCCATGGCCTGGTGACATTCATTTTCAGACAATGGAAAGTTCAGGGCAGGTCTCTAACTTTGTAGGGCGGCAGTGGGTTGGAGCTCGGGTCAATCCTCTATGGTTGGTAAATGGTGCTCGGCTTAAAGTGTCTGCATGGGTGATTTTGTTTCCTGGGTCGAATGCAAGCAAGGCATATGAATTCTGACCACCTATCATCCATCGGGGATTAGGATGTTCCGGTGTGGGTTTGTTCCCTGCCAAAATCCCCAGTAACGGTTTATGGTCATCACATGGAAAATGTCCTCCCATAGAGATATTCGTGAAACGTTTAACTCCGGCGACGATTGCCAGGGCCTCCCTGTCCAGCTGGCTATAGTTGTGTTCCGCTTTGGAGAGCATTTTCCGAGTTAAAAGGCGGATGGGTGCCTCTCTCCCATCAGGTAATCTGGGTGCTCGTTGGCACCAACTCTTGACAAGGTGGAGGCGTCACAGGTGGACGTCAATGGAAG
Organism: Laticauda laticaudata; assembly: GCA_004320025.1. Taxonomy (NCBI): domain Eukaryota; kingdom Metazoa; phylum Chordata; class Lepidosauria; order Squamata; family Elapidae; genus Laticauda; species Laticauda laticaudata. The sequence continues at coordinate 10,058 of BHFT01008323.1, forward strand.
TGTAATTACCTAAACTGAAATAAGAAACGGTGTCTGAGGTTAATAAAGTCTTTTATGCTTTTGAATGCCTTTTTGTTCTTTATGACCCAAGTCGCTAGACAGTTTTTTTTAAATCCAGGCAAAAGGTGTAATGCGTTCTGCTATCATTGCTTTTTGTGGGGGAAGGAACATTGTTTATAAAAGTTGATCAGGACCAAAGAATGCCTTGTAAGTCCATTCTTATTTCTAGGCCTGGTGCATTTTTAATTGCTTTGACTTTTTTTTTGTCTGTTTGGGTGAATACCCGGTTTGTCAATTAAATACCCTAAAAATTCGACGCGGTCGTAGGGCCAGGCAGCATTTTTTTTTCCTTTTTTACTTTTAGATCCGGATTCTCTCAAAATTTGGTTAGCACTTCTCTTAATCTGCTTCTAATCGGGTCGTGTTTTTTTTGCTGAAATTAGGACGTCCAATCAAGGTATGGAACGACCCACCTTTTATGGTCCCGTATAATAGGTGTTCCATGAGGGCTTTGAAAACGCCTGGGAACGCTTACTCTGAATTGAAGCTGTTACATTTGAAATGCCCGCTCTATGCCGTTAACTATTGTTTGTGCTCTTGGCCGATCTCATTTTTATTTTGGGGGGGGTTCCACCCCCAAAAACTGGGAAAAAAGCCCCCCCCCTTGGGCCTTTTTTGATTATGCTTGAGCCAAATTGAGTTTCAAACAAAATTTTTCCTCCCCCAAGTGGTGCAGTAAGTGTTGTACGACTGGTACTGGGTATGTGCGCTTTGGCCTTAGTGCATGGTTCCAGGGTAGCCTTTGTAAGTCTCCGGCAGATGCATCACAGACCCGTCAAGGTTTTCACAAAGTGGTTTACTATTTGGACTCTCCCACCTACAGCTTGGTCAATTGGTTTCTATGACACCCTTGTGCAATCAAGTTTGTTTAATTGCTCATCTATTTTGGGCTTTAATGCAAAAGGGGATTCGTACTGCGCTTTTTAACCTTCTTGTGCTATCCTGGGATCTAAAGCTAAAAGGAAATTGGGGTCCTCCGTAACTGGCCTAGAGTGCCGTCCGAAGACGTCCTGGAATTCGTATAGCAGGTTTCTCTTCCCAATTGCTTTTGGCGGCTATTTTTGGCCTTTACTCCGGTCATGTCCCGCGATGCCCATTGGTGTGGAAGCCATTTTGATGCCCAGGAGGCTGGGATGGTCTCGGTTGACTATAGTCAGTGCAGGAACTTCAGCGTGTTTTGGTAAGTGATTGGAATGTCCTAGACGCTAACACAGGAATTCTCATTTCCCTGTAGTCTTTGAGAAATATTTGTTTCTTGATTCTTATTTGTTGTTTATGTTTGGAACCAACAGTCTGATTGTGTTCCAAGACACAATTGATTGGAAAGATCTAAATCATCCCATTATCACAGGGTTCCTTCAATGGTCACTACAATTGATTTTCTCACCACTTCCTGCTCTGCAACTTCCGAAGTGACAGTTGGTGAGTTTTTTCTCGTGCTGGTTCCTTGCTGCGCTCCATTTCTAACGGCTTGCCTCGGTCAGTTTTTTGGGAATTACTGTCGTGCTAACGACTGTGTATTAATGATGCAGCCAACTCTTGTCGAATTGTCCCCCTTATCTTTGGCAAACACCGTACAGAATGATTCAAGAACATACACCTCAGCTTCGGGGTTGGTCCTTCACAGCCAGCGCATTCCCCCAAATTTCTCTTCTTTGCGCCTTTTTTTGGTTTCGTAGTACAGGCGAGGACTCATCGTCAACTTCTTTCCGTTTCCTGAATAACGTCTTAAGTCTTCGGGTGTTTAGTTTGTCAGCTTGCTTCTTCCCTCGGGTAGGGTCTGGTCAGTATGGCATTCAGCAGTTTCATGTGCGCACTGATTTCTTCGTGGTTTTTTTCGCAGCGGGGGCTTCGCAATGCTTTCGCCACAAGTTATGTAGGCCTGTTTAATAGTTTGCTTTATAAAGTAAGAGTCCTTAGACCTAAACACAACACGATCTCCATGCCTATCTGTGAACTCGCAGCCTCTCCAGATGCAGAGGACTGCCACAATACTGCAAGGTCCTGTCTTCCCCTCGTGTGGTCTCTTTTATAAAACTTGTGTCTCTGATAAAGATTTGAGACAACGGCAATAAGTACTTTAGCATTAGTTACTCAGACCAGGTCATCTATTTCACGTCTCTCGCTTTGCCACATCCGTTGCCATATTTTGAAACACGCTGGCCCATCAAGGTCTTTCGCTGATCCAAAATTCCCATCCATTGTTTGTTGCTCCCTGCAGAAACCATCAGTGAAGCGATCGCTATAAGATACCCAATCTCTCATCGGTGTTAAAAAGGTTGCGGGCATCGCGTTGCTACCTAGCCATATTCTTTCTAGCATGTGTTTCTTCGCCGCGTTGCTCGTCTCCGCGTTAGACGATCCATCCTCGTGCGCCAGTGTCCGTCCAGAAAAGACGCGCGTGTACGACCGGGTTCCCAACAAATACTCTTATTAGTTAACAGCAAAAGTAACGGAACATTGCTCAAGCCGTGGCAGCTCTTATATAGAGGCTTGCCTGCTGGCTGTAGCCAATGACATTTTTTAACTTTTACCTCTTTTGAACGGCTCCCTTGATGATTGGTTCCTAATGAACCAATCCTTTACTGGCCTTTCTGGCCAATCAGAAGAGACTACTTGGAACCTTCCGAGTTATACAGAACACAGAGAATAGATGGGAGCAAAGCCAGTCAGAGGTTGTATTTGCCGGTTCTCCAAACTACTCAAAATTTCCACTAACGATTCTCCAGAACTGGTCAGAACCTGCTGAATGTCACCCCTGGTGAGGATGTACCTAATCCAAAGGATGATGGGAAATGGAATTCAGCAACCATTAGGTAGTGATTCTCAAGTCTTCAGTGAGCCTTGAAACATCTTATTAAATAGGATTCAAAGCCAAATTTTTAAGACTTATTTCCTCCCAAATACAATCATCTATGAAATTCACTAGGACTTTCTGGAAGAATAGCAATGATCATGTAGACAACTGATAATTGATAATGTAGACAAATTGCACCCCCATGTTCAATATTTTTCTGAATCCTAAAATTGGCCATACTGCATATCTTGTATGTGAGTTTTCCTTGAAATCTCTGGCTAGCTATATTGCTACTAACTGTGTTGAAAACTTAAAGTTGGTCATGCCCAGCAAAGGCATTCTTTAGGTGAAGAGTTTCTGTATGGCATATTGGTGGGAGCTGATATAGTTAAATTAATGGATTATCTGCAGAAGCAGGATTTTTGTGTTGATGATCTATTTAAACATCATGTACTTCACTTTCCAAACAGACCTTCCACAGCTTGATTGATTTAGGCCCCCAAAACACTTTATGTTAAAGGTGTAGCAAAATCTTCCGAGTGGTAGTCTCCTTCCCTCATTGGGCAATTTTTGGGGGAGGAAAATAAGGGGGGAAAAGTGTGCCTCTGCCTACCAGCATCTATCGGTATTCATCTGGCTAGTGTCCTGTCAGTGTGTGAGAGAGTTGATAGCTGTTTGGAAGCTGAAAATATTTTCTGCATGAGCAAGAATGAGACAGCAAGGAGCCTGGGCGTGGCTTAGCTGAACTGCAGTTGGAAGAGATTTCTTTTCAGATGGGGAGGGGGAGTAGAACTCCTTAGCATCAAAGCATGTTAATAATAATATAGGAAATACTAATGCTCTGGTGGTCATTTCAAAAAATCCCTTCTTAGTGAGCACCTAGAAGCCAAGAGGAACATAAGTGCCAAATTTCAAGTTTGTAGGCTTTACAGTTCTGGAGATTTTGTGATGACGCATGAGTGCTATTTTGCTTTTATATATATAGATTTCAAATAGCAGTTTCAGAGTGGAGATTACAACTGATTCTGCAGTAGCCTGTCATGGAACAGTTTTTCCTTTTTTACTGCTTAATGATTTTGATAAAAAAAAATTTCAACTAAACCTGGAGTTGCCATTAGTATACTTGACAAATACCTTTGCAGCTAATTTTGCTCTATAAGAAAACAGCACTGAATCTTTTTATATTTTTGGCATTTAAGAAAAGGGTTTGCTTTTATATTTTCTTTTATTCTAAATTTGTTCCGGAATATATATTTTGGGAAATGTAATATATATTTTAAAAAATACACTTCAATCCAGCCAAACAAATTTTATGTGGTACAATTGTCTATGGAGATTCTCAGTCATCCAGGTCATGGCTGTCCCAAAGGTGCCTTTTTCCTCTGAAGATGTTTCACTTACCATCCAAAAAGCTTCTTCAGCTCTGACTGGATGGTGGGGAATGGAAGGATTTATATTTCTTGCAGATAGCTCGTCATCTGCATTCTTTTAGAGAGTCACTGAAGACATTAGAGGTTTATCTGTGTCCTCCTCAGGGTCTCCTGAGTAGTGCAAATGGTATAGAGCCTTCTTGGAACTGCTGAAAGGACTGTGTTGTAGAATGGGGATAGATGATGTTGCATGCCTCCCCCTCTGTTTGAAAGAGGGCTGTTCAGTTTTGACATAGCTGGATTCTTTGACTCCTCTTTCAAACCAGTGGTCCTCTCTGTCCAAAATGTGGACTGTGCTGTCTTCAAAAGAGTAGCCGTTGTCTTTTAAATGCAGATGGACTACTAAATCTAGTCCTGATGGGTTTGTTCTCTGAAGTTGTGCCATGCATTTATGAGGTGGTCATATATGTATGTATAGATCTGCACATGTCTCATTGCATTGTACTGCATATACCACATTGCTCAGTTTGTGTCTGGGTGTTTTATCCTTGAGGTGGAGAAGGATTCTTCTGCCTTAGTGTATTCTTGGGTTTGGAGTGTAGACGTATGTTTTGTTGGCTGAAGATCTTCCTGAGCTTTTCTGATATTCCTGTAACATATGGAATGACTATGTTGTTTCATGTACTGTTCTCTTTGTCTGTTAGGGATGAGCTCCTGCTGGATCTTTTGTGGGGTTTGATGTGGCTATCCCAAGTGGGTCTTCACGATAATCTATACTTTAAGTTTTTTAAAATAAGATTTCTATTGGAACAAAGGAACAGAGCCTGAAAATAATATGAGTTCTTTTGATTTCAATTGGTCCCTATTAACGGCTTCATTTTTTTCCCTGCTTATAATATCCTTTCTACAAACAATCTGGTGCTTCAGATAGTTCTTTCTAAACTAAGGCATTTCTTTCTAAAATGATATACCAAAAGAAAAGAGGGTTTGTCAGGGGATGAAATAAATATGCAATAGGCAAATAAAAATTAATTTCCTTTTTTTTAAAACTGCAAAAGCATTATTTAAGCAGATCATTTCATCCTGACTGCTCATACAATTCACTCCAGGGGAGAAGCATTTATGTGCCCTTAATAATTAGCATAACTACTCTAAATGTGAACACAAATTATATAGTGGAACTTAGAAATGCCCTCCAAAGGTTGTGTGGTCACCTATAATTACAAAGGATAAATCAAGCTTGAGGAAGATGAAGGCCTGAGGATTGAAGTTCAGATGTTTTAAAAGGGGATTTGGCACTGAAACCTGGCTTTGCTGGATTGATTCTGAGCTTTTTTTTAAGCAACCCCTTTAAGATTGGAGTGTTATGCACAATTACCAGAGAGTAAATGCCACTGGTCTCAGTGAGAAGTTACTTTTGAGAGCAGTAGACATCCAGAAGATTGCACTGCTGCAGAGCCAAAGTTGCTACAGGTATTAAAAGAAAAGGATTAGGTCTGACATTTTGAAATTCTCAAGGACAACTGGGAAGGTAATTAGAGAGCTCAACCTGTTGGTTTGATTTAAATTAAACATCCCTCTGTAACCCCAAGATATTCTCTGTTCAAGTCATAATGCACTGGCTCTTTTTTGCTTTCAGATTTCTATCAAACTGCTTCCTTGCTATGGGTTTCAGCATTTGCTAACATGAGTCCTCCCAGACCTTCTCTGCCCTTGAATTTTTTCCCCTTCTTCTCTGCCTCCTCCTTGCTTTTGAGGATAATTTTGTGGTCTCTGCTAATTACTGCATTTGCAACATAACCTTTGGAACAGCAGAGGCAATTTAGAGTGGGCAGGAGAAGGCAATTATCCTGGGGGCCACCAACTTTGTGTGATTATTCATCAAACTGACCTACATCTCAGACCAACTTAGCAATTCTGTTAGAAATAATTATGGCTGCACACCCGCTTGTATAGCTTGCAAAATGAATCCAGGTACTTTCAGTTTCTGACTTGGGGTAACAACTTCCCAGAGAAGGAAAAAACCAGCACTGTTTTTATTTTACTGAAGAAGCAGCTGGTACAGATTGCTGATTGACTGACCCTGGGGGCAATAGTTTTCCCAGCTTGATGATGTCATGGATTACAAACTCTTGACATCAAAATAGCCAGGGCCAACAAGGGAACCAAGGAGCCAACATTTCAGAAGGAGCTCTCATAGTCATTAAATCAAGGGAGGGGGAATGGGGTGATAGAGGGAAAAGGCCATTGAAAGTATTGAAATGGAATCTAGCTGCTGAATTCTGATGAACATATATTTGAGAGGTAAATAGTTCTGCTGTCAACAAAATCAAATTATTTCAGTAGTGGGTTTAGATCATCTGGATTTCACATATGGTAATGAGGAAAGTGAAAATTTATGCTAGGATGTTTTTGTGCCTGCTCAAAGACTGGAATTAAGCCCATCTGTCTATATCTCAAGATTATGAGATCTGAGCTTAGTAAATCCAGATGACCATTTGATGCCATCAAGAAGTTGACTGTTCTTTTTTTACTTCTCTTTGCTGCCACCTTGTGGCATTTTGGATGAGGTTGAAGGTTCATTCTGGGAGCTTGTGGGTTGGTTTCCAAACGTTGGCTTCCTTGTCTGGTAACAAAACGTTCAAAAACCAACCCACAAGCTCCCAGAATGAACCTTCACCTTCATCCTACACTCGAGCTGCAGATATTTGCCATTCTTGCAAAGGGATATTGTAGTATAGATTGGGTAGACCTAATCTATATGTAAACTAATGGCCCCCAGACTTTGGGGTGTCAAGGACTGGTTCCATGGAGAAAGATTTTTCACTTGTTTGCATGGACTGGCTGCTGGCATGCCATGGACCAGTATTGGTCCACAGACTGGGGGGGTTGGGGACCCCTTGCTATAAACATCTCTGTCAACTAAAAAATATTTATCTGATTTTTTAAAGTTGACAGCAGAAAAGGGAGTGAGGGAAGTAGAGCATTCCTTAAATGCTTCATAGATAATGGCTAGGCAGCTGAAGCTTCTGGCATGCAAGATTATTACTGGAGAGCATGGTTGATGACTTTTGGCTATGGATGTGTCCCATTGGAGAATATACATCCAGGGGGTGGGGGGAAGACCAAAGTCAAGGGTGAAACGAATGAGTGTCTCAGAGTCAGCTGCACCCAGGTAGTGTTGGCATGTTCACTCCTAATAAATCTTGTTTTTTGTTTTTTTTTTAAACTCTGAGATGTGGCTAGAGACTCATGATTTGAATGGAGGTAGATGCCGGAGCTTTGACAATCTCATTGTAATGCTCCACTCCACACTTTTATATAAATTCTGGTGCATTGGAATCTGGAGTACTTTCAGAATTTCACATGACCCTTTCCTCACATCTTGAAAAGTATGGCTAGTCAGGCTCATCTGCTTTGTATATTTTCGAGGAAGCATGTCATGTTGACCATCAAAATAAAACTATGAGCCCTTCCGAGGAAAGAGACATCCTGTTGAATTTGTGAGATTGATGGATTCTTTCCTTTTTTAAAGGCCATCCAGTTGCCGAGAGGCAAAATGGTTCAGCAGTCCATGAAAAGCACATTGTATATGTCTCTCCAAGGCACGAACTTTGATCCCAAAACCTGGAGTGTGATTCCTCAAACAACTTTCAAAAGTTGACATTGAACTATATTTTTAATGGAAGAGAAGGGAGAAATTATGAGATAAATGGGAAATAACCAAATGTAATTAATTATATTTAAATTCAATTAGATCAAGTATCAGTTTTGAAATAGATTCCAACAAGTGTGACCTTCATCATACTGAATAATTATAGTAAGTTGACTGAGTTCCTGTGCATTTTCTGAAAACCACTTAATATTCCATAAACATCCTAGTCAGTGGTGGTATTCAGCAAGTTCTGACCAATTCTGGAGAACCAGTAGTGGAAATTTTAAGTAGTTCTGAAAACTGGCAGTTACCATCTCTGACTGGCCCTGCCCCCATCTATTCTTTGTCCCAGCTGATCAGTTGGGTCTTCTTTTGTTGACCTGCACAGGAGAACGGAGCTGGAAAATAGGCTAGTGGGGTGGGGAGGGAATGGGATTTTGCAGTAACCTTCCCCTGGAGTGGGGTGAGAATGGAGGCTTTACAGTATCGTATCCTTCCCATGCCATGCCCACCAAGCCACGCCCACCAAGCCATACCATGCTCATCAAGCCATGCCCACAGATCCGGTAGTAAATTTTTTTTAATCCCACATAAAGTCTAAATGATGTTGAGAATTGGGTTATATACAGTGGCGTGGCCCGCTTCCATTTTTTCCCTTTTATTTTCTAATATCTAGGAAGTCAGGAAGTCTGAAGAGGCTGTGCAGATTTGATACTATATGCATACATCCTTATAAGGTGACACTATATCTCTATAGTGTCACCTTATATATATATATATATATACCATATATCTATAACTGCACTTACAGTATATGATCTCATTTACAAAGTTTCTTCAGCCTTTGAGGGTGAGACTGGGAGAAGAACACAGAGACAACAAAAGAGAGAACTGCATTCCTATAATCCCACAGAGTGTGTTAATTTGCAGAAGAAACATATCTTCTGCCTCCTTGTTCCATGTTTGTTTGTGAAATAAGCTGAATATTTTTGTCCAGTTACTGAACAAAAAAATGTCCATGTTATGTGATTCCTCCACAACATGAATCACTTTCCTCATCTGAGCTCCGGTAATGAGCAAGAATGCAGGGGCAGAGAGTCCACCCAGAGTAGATGGACTTCTCATTTCCCTTGGGCAATTACACCCACTTTTGTTGTGCACAGGACAGTTCAAACTACAGGCAGCCCTCAATTTGCAACCATTTATTTAGCCACTGCTTGAAATGATAAAAGCACTGATAAAAGTGATTTAAACCAGCCTTTACCCTTTTGACCGTTGCAGAATCCTCATGAACCGTATCATCAACATTTGGATGCTTAGGAGACGGTCATGCATTCATGATAGTAGCAGCATCCCGGGGTCATGTGATTTTCATTAGTGACCTTCCCAGCCAGCTTTCGATGAGCAAAGTCAATGGGAGAAGGTAGATTCACCCAATGATGGCTACATAACAACTGCAATAAGTCACTTAAGGACCATGGACAATGGATATTTTACGTGGAGTGTTAATGTTAATGATATATTGGATATTTGCTATCTGTGGTATGCCTGTTTTTTTATTATTTTTATTTTGGTTATTTTGTTTGTAGTCGATGTTCTTTCTTTCTTTCTTTCTTTCTTTCTTTCTTTCTTTCTTTCTTTCTTTCTTTCTTTCTTCTTTCTTTCTTTTCTTTCTTTTGTATTTTAACTTTGTAGATAAATACAAATTTATTGCAAGAGCCATGTGGGGGGGCATAAAAATATGCAGGACTCACTTTGCAATCACCCTGTTTAGCAATCAAAATTCTGGCCCCAACCGCAGTCGTAGGTCGAGCACGGCTCGTATCACACCTTTATTAATTCTATTCAGTAATGCAGAGTCTCAGACACCGAATGTTTACAGATGAACACATGAGATATCATGTTTCTGATTAATTTAATTCAGCATCAGTGTTGATGGTTCTCTGGTGTGGCTGACCAAGGGGAAAACGATTGGTTGTAAGCCCTATGACACGGTGTAACCACTGGGTAGGAAACACACACAATGATGTTCAAATAACAAAGTTCATTTGTGGCAGCCTGTCCTTTGGATCGACACACCCATGGAACTCTGGATATCTCTGATCCTGTTGGCTTTCAACAAGGCACAGAAGACCTGGCTGTTTTCCCAGGCAGTTGGGGCAGGAGGTTAGATGAGCTCTGCTGTTCTTCATGTCCTTTTTTGTGTGAATGAGTTTATTGCTTAGCTTTGGGCACCAGGGGTTATATGTTCTCTCTCTCCCTCTCTCTCTCCCTCCCTCTCTCTCTCTCTCTCTCTGTGTGTGCATGTGTGAATCTTTGTCTGCAGCCCAGAGTCACTTGTGTGAGGTGGGCAGCCATATAACCTAGGTGGTTTTTCTCTTGGGGTGAGGAAGGGTAGGGTTTGCAACAAACCCAAGAAACAGATAAAGCAAAGAAATAGAAAAATCCACAACTGAAATCACATTAGTTTGATGGAATCATTCTATTTATTTATATAATAAAGTGATTCCATCAAATCAGTGTGATTTCAGGTATGGATTCCCCCCCCCCCCCNGGATCCCCCCCCCCCCATTTTGCTTAATCTGTTTCTTGGGTTTGTTGTAAGCCTTACTCTCCCTTGTACTGAAAGAAAACCACCTAGATTGAAGAGCACAATAAAGCAATGGCCTTATATTCATAAAATATACTCAGCAGGCAGGTGTCATAAAAATCTTTAATGGAATGTGTTGTCTTATAATATCTGCTTGATAGATTTGGCTGGAGCATCCTAACACAGAAGTCACTTCCTTCATCTATGCCAACATCAAACTATCTTTCTTCCCTTCCCCCTTTGAAAAGTTGCTCATCAGCCACTCAAATTTACTAGAACTGTAAAAGAGCAAAATTATGAAACTAGATTTATGAGAACTGGCTATTACAGCTTGTCAGCTTGAATGTACGAAAGAGATGTGGATTCATTATTAGGAAAGTGGGGAGGAGAGAGAATACGGCAAATCCTTGTTTGGTTACTGATTCCTATCCTCATCTAATAGGCTGTGCAGCTTGCAAGTCTACATATATTTATCTGAGAATAAGCCTATTGAGCTTAATAGGATTTCTATCTGAGTAAAGATGCACAGAATCACACCAGCAGACAGAAAACTTACAATAACTTTTCTAGGAGCCAAGTCAGTTGAACTCAGTGGAATTTCTGGATCTGTATACTCTTGATCATAAATTGTTCTAACTTCATGTAAATGTTTTTAAGTACAGGTTGAGTTAAAATAAAAACCCACAGCTTTAATGGAAATAGAGATTCCAACTGTTGTAAATGTTTAAGTGGGAATTTGTCTTAAATTATCCCATGCCATTCTGTACTTTTTTAATGTGAGTTTATGGCTTATCCTTGGGCACCAAGGTTGCATGTTCCGGCACCCACAGAAGGGATGAAATGGGTGGACATATAAATCAGAAAGAGAGAGAGAGAGAGAGAGAGAGAGAGAGAGAGAGAGAGAGAGAGAGAGAGAGAGAGAGAGAGAGAGAGAGAATCCTTCAAATCTGTGCGATTTCAGGTATGGAGTCTTTGGTTTCTGTCCATGTCCTGGTTCTCTGTCCTATATTGCATAAAGATCTTCCAACTCTTTACTTTGTCATAAAAGTTGTCTATAGTTTTAGAATCAAACAACTTAAAGGCAGAATGCACATATTTTAAATGTTTAGCCCACCATAATGTAAGCAGAGGAGACAGTTGCTGACCCTGCTGCTTAATGAACTGTAGGAGAAAGGATTATTATGTTGACAATAAAATGTCCATGTTTGGAAGCCACTAAAAACGGACAGAGATGATTTTATCCACCTAGCCACATAGAGTCAGGACTTACCGCCACACGTTCTCCAGGTTCCATTCTCCAGCAAAAATATTTACTACCAGCTTCTAACCAAATTTTTAAGTAGGCCAAACCAGGGGTGGGCTTTAAAAATTTTAGCAAAGGGTTCTCTGCCTGGTTGCTGGGTGGGTGTGGCCATGGTGGGCATGGACTAGTTGGCCTCCTGCAGCACAACAGGGAGGCATTTTTTCCCTCCCCAGATTCTGGAGGCTTTCCTCAAGCCTCTGGGAGGGTGAAAACTGCCTCCCCAGGCTCCGGAGGTTCTCTGGAAGCTGGAAACTGGCTCATTTCTGGCCTTCCCAAACTTCCGGAAAGCCCGTTTTTCACCTTCTCCAAACATCTGCATGCGCTCTGCACTTACCTGCATCCAAAATGGGCCATGTGGGGACTTCTGGGAGGGACGGGGTGGGGCCAGCCAGGAGTGGGATTTGGAGGTTCTCTGACCTGCACAGAATCTTAGCTAGGGGTTTTCCTGAACCCTCTAAACCTCCAGCAGCCCACCCCTGGGCTAAACCTACTATTAGGAGAATGAAGCAGTGGTCTGGTTATGGGCAAAGAACTGAAACCAAGTCCTCAGTGCTACTTACTGGAGCTGGTGCCTGATGGTTGACTGCAGCAGCTACCATAAATGGTAACTCAGTAGGAGAGGGTCTCAAAGTGACATTAGATTTCTGTTAATTAGATCAGTTTTTCCCAGCCTGAATGCCCTCCAAAGGAGGGCACTTCATCTCTCAGAATTCTCTGGTCAGCAAGGCCATTGTCATTAATTCTTTCTGATAAATAATACTAATAATAATAGATAGCATCTGGAAGGTTTGGTTGTTAAAAGTGGCTCCATTTTGGCTGTTTTGTGATGTGTTGTGTCTTTCTTCTCTCTCCCTTTTCCCAAGGTAATAACTGCTACTTAAATGTTTTAAATGCTTAAATGTACTTAAATGCACATTTATTAAGTAATAACTGATATCTGCAGTTATTACAGACCATTAGGACTGATTATTTGTTTATTTTAGACAGCTTATCTTTTTCTTCAAAAATCATACACTAAGCATCTTAATTTACTTTGTTTTATAATATGTTATTTATAAAAGAAGCACTCCTGCTTGAATTTTGTCAGACTTCTGCTGGGAATAAATATATGTATGTGTATTTATACAAATGCCACATATTCTTCAATTTTGATCTCCCACTCCTGCATTGGAGTAATAAATAATAAAAAAATAATAAATCTTAGAAGTTGGTAAATCTTCCACATCTGGAAGGCTCCCAAGTTTGGATAGTCCAGGTTAAGTACCTTCTGCCATGTTTAATGGTAAGCAGCTTGTGGTAGCTGTGGCATATAGCAATAGCACTTAGACTTATATACCACTTCATAGTGTTTTACAGCCCTCTCTAAGTGATTTACCGAGTCAGCATATATTGCTCCCAACAATCCGGGTCTTCATTTTACTCACCTCGGAAGGATGGAAGGCTGAGTCAACCTTGAGCTGGTTAGAAATGAACTGCTGGCAGTGGGCAGAATCATCCTGTAATATTGCATTCCAACCACCATGTCACCAGAGCTCTTGTAGTCTCAATATAGTCTCAATTGCCTGGTCATTCTGTTGAGTTATTCTGAGGATTCTCTTAGAATATGATCGGATGAATGGATTGAGCATTGTTGGGGAGAAAAGGGTTGCCTAGGAAAGGGTGGTGGTAGGGGAAGGATGAGTCCTCTTATCTCCCCAGGTGGGAGGTTTCTTCTCCAGAGAAGCCTGGAGCTCTGTCCTCCAAATAAACATTGTTGCTCCCATCTACCTGAGTTTCCTCAATGTCTTTCATCTGACCAGTTGCATAATTTCAGTTTTAGTTTTGCTTTCCATGATGACTAGGTGGGTTAACAGTGGAACAAATAAATAAATGCCCGAAACTGGCTGAAGGACAGTTACTGCATTGTGTTATAAATCTGGCACTTGCGCCTTGACTGCTGTTAAATTGGATTAGCTAATTAAATGAAAAAACCTCCACAGCATTCAGTTTCTTATATTCACAAATGCAAGAATTGAGGCTAGTAATTTGGCATCCAGATAATCAGTGAGTGATTAGCCCAATTGTTTGCATTGAAGGGATTTGACTTTTCCTGCAGTACCACTGGAGTACTTTGCTAAGCAAAATGCACAGTTTTGCCTCAGTAAATTGATTTTTGTGGCTTCTGATTAGGATTGCTCATAAGTAGTAACAGTGCTCTTCGTATCACACACAGTTTTCATGCAAAACAGGGGAAATTAAGCATGGAAATAATCTAATCTAAAGACACTAATCATTGAGAATATAAATGGGATCGCTCGTTGATGTTGTGCTAAATACCCAGATAATATTGGTCATGGGGTACCTGATAATGATTGAAACCCCCCACTGGGTACACAGAGTGAGTAGGTGCCATTTAGTCACTTCAATATAAATGAAAATTGTGTGCAAATATGTAAGGGATAAAAGTTACGAATTCACAGTGTATGTTGCATCCTTTTGATGATATCTGGCTTGCTGAGATGCCTCAAGTCAAGACCTTGTTCCTTGACTTCTATCTGGTTCACTCAGTAAATGGAATTTCCTGAGTTGGTAATTTCTGAACATTTACCTACCCAAGCTGCAGAGGTGACAATCACAATAAATCTCTTCCCCTATTTATGCCTTTGATTGATTGATCTTGTGAGTCCTTTCTGACTTCTAGTGACCATCTGGATAAATTTCTCCATGACAATCTGTCTCTAATCTGTTCTTTCAGATCTCCCAGTGGTGCACTTATTGCCACTGAAAATAAGTTCCTCTCCCTTATTAATGGTTGTCTTTCTTTTCACCTTCCTTTTTTGGGGGAAATAGTACCCTAGCAAACTTTTTTAGGGAATAAATCAATAAAAAAGATCAGCACAGTAATAACAATCCACCTCCAATTGTCCTCTTCCTGAAATGTGAAACTCTTGGTTGAAACTTTCCCAGCATATGTGCCCCTCCCAGTTAGTTTGATAGTAAATTTCCAGAGTCCTTTTTAAGATACACATTTCCATTTGGCAAAGATCAATCATACACATATTCCTTTTTTTAAAAAAAAACAAACTTTATTGATTATACAACTAAAATGTCAAACAAACACATACACAACACACAGAAAAAAAAGGAAAAAGGAAAAAAAAAATGATTGCTAGTTTTTAATCATTATTTTTCCATACACATATTCTTTGTAGCACAGTGAGTTCATGAACTGAAATAAGAACACAGGCTGAATCATTTTGTATATTGATTGAGATTGAGTACTAAATATGATACTGTTGCTCTTAGTTCCTTTGTGTTCATAGACGTCCTTTTCTGTGCCTCTCAAGTAACATCTTTAAAAAGAATATGTTCATGCTTGGGCCAATCTGTAGTAGGCACAGATTGGCCCAAGAGTTCACACTTTGAGACAAAGCAGACTCAAAGACAGAGGCTGGCATCTCTCCTTATCTTTGGTAGCTGCAAATGTCTGATGACCCTGTGAAAATAACAGAACCTTGTCTATGTTCTATATTGAAGTTGCTATGGCTTTTATTTGCAATAGGTTGCACACATATGTGTCTAAAACATTTTCACTCCATGAAACTTGTAATTATCTTGTAACCTTATCAGTTATAAAGAAATGCCTCTTTATTTTGGATCTGCTGCTTGAATGGCCACATATTCAAGCTGTCTTCAGTCGGTTTATTCATGTAACCTTGTGGCTCTTGTTTTTGGTATTTCCGGGTGCAAGAGACCGTTGGCTCATTGTAATTGGATAGCTATGGCCTAATAAACCGTTGCTAGTACTCAGGGGTGCGATTCAACTGGTGTAACAACTGGTTCAGTGAGTGTGCATTTCATGGGTGCACAGTGTTGAAAAAACACTGCTTTTTCAGCTCTAAAACTTATCTTCTGCTGCAGTCCCAGTTATTAAACTAGCTGAGGCATGACAATCCGTTGTGCCATGCCAAACAGCTGAGCTGAAAACCCCAGAAATACAGGGCAGAATAGGCCAGGAGTGGGTGGGCGGGGCCAAATCATTGCTGTAACTACTAGTTTGCCCGAACTGAGCCAAACCATTAGACTCCCACTCCTGCTTGTACTCTTTCCCATTTGCTGATTTTCATCATAGTTTACATTTGTCTCAATAACCCAAGTGACTTGCATACACACTTTTTAATGTGCAATTTCTGCTTTTTATTTAAGTATCCTGCTTAAATTAATGTTGTTTCCTGTGAATAGATTGTTTGTTTATGTTCGTCATGCCATAATAGTGGGTGGGGTTTTTTTGTGTGTGAATTACGCCAATTTGATTCTGCAAAAACAATGGTCGACTTCTTTCCTTTTCCTTTTCAAAAATTCTGGCTGGCCCTAAGTCATGTATGCTTCAACAAGTTTCAGTTTACTCAGGGTGGGATTCAAAATTTTTAACAACTGGTTCTGTGGGCATGGCTTAGTTGGTGGGCATGGCTTAGTGGACATGTTATTGGCTGGGTGTGGCCAACTCAATATCACTCACACTGAGGCACACATCTCCTTGTCTGGCCTCTTATGACTATGGGGATGCTGCTACAGTTGTAAGTGTGAAAAAAAGCCATAAGTCACTTTTTTCAGTGCCATTGTAACTTTGAATGGCCACTCCACACAAGCAAAGTACCAGCAAAGGAGGAGAAAAAAACTCCAGAGATGTTTCTGAGACAGGAAGTCTAATCCTGCCAAGAATGTAATAAGAGTTAATGGCGAGGCAGTTTCTGTAAGCAACACCAGAATGTTTCCTTCCTGCCTTCCTTAGAGGATTAGGCCAGTAATTTCTTCTAATAACCAGTTCTCCGAACTGCTTAGAATGTTAACAACCGGTTCAAGAGAATAGGTGTGAACTGGTAGAATCCTACCCCTGAGTTTATTCAATTTAAATCTAAACTAACTAAATGTTTAATTCTGGCTGAATCAGCAATAAGTTGTCCCTCTCTTCCTGTTGCAAGTTAGGTGGGTGAATTTGGGCATTTTTGCAACAGGCAATTTTTCCAGGAGTTGTGGAACATGGAGGAGAGGAAGGAGTAAAGATGGCAGTGGATAAAGTTCCTAGGTCAGGGAAGACTTCCTGCCTACCACCACCCTGCTCACAGAGAGTTTCAATGCTGCAGATAGATGTAGAATGTGGGTATTTAAGTGAGTGTGATTTCTGCCTGTAACAGAAATAAATCCACTCAGCTGGAAACCACTAAACAACATGGCATGAGAATTCACACAGGTATAGAGATACATTGCAGTGGTATAGAATCTGTGTTAAGGGCCCTCAACATACTGTATCTGGTGTTGTTCTGTGTGAGGATTTTCCCCAGAAAGTCCAGTAGGTGCACTGAATCTTTTAGGGAGGATTGGACAAAAGTGTAAAGAATTCATGAAGGGTCATGTTTTTACAGGATTGAGTTTCTTATGGTGTGTCATCAGGGTTTAGGGAAAAAATGGGAGCTCCTTTATTTTAAACTTTTTTGAAAAAAAGAAAGAAAGGGAAAGCCAACCCTGTTTATGCTTTCACCATAGCCATTTTATGTCTCAAGAAGCATGCTTCTAGTTTTCACCTGGGTATCAGAGCAAGTTCCTGGCTGTAAAAAAAAGAGACTTAGGCAAGATGATCCATGATGGGATTGGGTTTTTTTCAAAAAGTCAAAATGGCAGCTGTGACACACTAAAAGGGGCAGGGTTTTGATCAGATGGCTGTGGTTTTCTTTTTGACTTTTTAACTTTAGATTACCTAGGCTAGGGGCATCAAACTGGAGGCCTGCAGGCCAAATGCATCACCTGCTGGCCATGCCCATGCCCATTTTAGCAAAAGGGGAAAAAGTCCCGATATGTCACATGATGACAACTTGATGATGTGAGACTGACACCCCTGACTTAGACTATCTTGAAACTCACTATACTCATCCCTTGCTTTATGCATTGTATAAATACAACCATGTAGCCATTGTGATGTATACATTTGAATTTTTATTCAAAGATGTCTTTAACAGATAACAGATAATCAGAGTTGGAAGGGACCTTGTAGGTCATTTAATCCAACCTCCTGCCCAAGCAGGAGACCCTACGCCATTTCTGACAAATGGCAGTCCAATCTCTTATTGAAAGTCTCAAGTGATGGCGCTCCCACAACTTCCGAGGGCAAGCTGCTCCATTGGTTGATTGTTCTCACTGTCAGAAAGTTTCACCTTATTTCCAAGTTAAATCTGTCCTTGTTCAGTTTCCATCAATTGTTCCTTGTCTGGCCTATAGGTATTTTAGAAAATAGCTTGACCCTTCCTCTCTGTGGCAACCCCTCATATATTGCAAGACTGCTCTCATGTCTCCCCTGGTCCTTCTCTTCACCAGACTGGCCATGCCCAGTTCCTGTAACTGTTCTTCATATGTTTCAGTCTCCAATCCCCTAATCATTTGTTGTTGTTTTTTGCTCTGATTTGCTTTTCTCTTTTTTCACATTTACTAGCTGGATGAAGTGGTATATTTTAAATACATTCCCCATCAGTATGAATCAGCCTAACATGGAATATTCCATAAACTTTGGAGATTCCCTTCCTCTTTTTGACATTGTATCCCATTGAGACAACTTCACTGGGGATACTTCCTTCATTCTATATGAGGGTGGTTCAATTTTCTCCCTGTCCTCTGGCTATAAAGCTTCCTGTTGATCTTCCACTTGCAGCCTGTATCTAGCTTCCAAACTGGCTTTTTTTCTTCCCAGATTTCATCCATCCCTTCACTTGGCTTGATCCTTCCCTGCAGCAATTTGCATTTTTATTTTTCCAATGTTGTGACTCTCTGTTGCTGCATTTCAAACTGTGCGCTCCATATATTTGGAAGAGGGTATTAAAAAGCACAGCTATGTACAGCGCAGCCTCCTTATTAAATAATGAGCACCCAGCATGAACAATCACACACACGTGCGCGCACACACACACACACATATACACAGGTTCCTGCATTTGTCGGAGACACCACAGGAGCATGAGTACTTTTAATAAAATTGTCTTGCCTACTTACTATCTGTTGTGGTAAGGAAGACAGGGGAAGGCCATTATTGCCATGCTGAGTCTGAATAGACACAAAGGTGACCTTGATCAAGAACTCACGAATCCCCTCTTAGACAGCTTTTTATTACAACTTCAGTCAACACATCAGTACTTGATCGATCCAATTTGTTGTCCTGAACAGAGATTGTGTGTGGCTCACAGTAAAAATTCTTTTAGGAGCTTTCATGGAACCAGAGTGAAAAAAAACAGGAGACTACTTCAGCTGAAGCAAGCAACTTAATCTGTCGCTGTCTTTATACTTTGGATTCAACCACCGCCAGAATCTTGATGACGTTAGTAAAGTAGAGGACAGGGTTGGCCAGAGGCCTGTGGTTCTGCAAGAAACAAAACAACGTACTCACATTTTCAGAGTTCACCACAGTGGAAGTTAAATCTTGCTTTAATAATAATTTTAACTTGAGAAAGCAGGTGCGTTTATGAAGCATAGGATGTGATGCATGGCTAGCAATGATTGCCATGGAGAACAGATAGAAAGGTCATAAGGACCAATGAGAAGTTGCTCTTGCTGTCCCCTAGAATTATGATAAACTTAGTCCTGAATTTGGTCTTGTATATCTTGGAATCTCGGAGCCTAATCTAAAACTCACAATTAATACAGCAGTGAATTTTTTTTCCGGACAAAGATGAAACAGTCTAACAAAACAACATCTAATAGATGTGCCACAAATAAAATATTAGGCTTTGGGTTAATAAGGTCACCATTTTGGGTTAATAAGGAACATATGCTAAGCAGCAGCTCCAGTTTCACATAATTGTCAGGAGTTACTCTATAAGTTGAATAATTCTTTCTGCTGATGCAATGCCCTCTTTTAACAAATGGACGTTCACAGATCTCAAACGGTAGTAGTGAGCAAACCCAAATCCTCATAAGCATCAACACTGCTATAAAACTCAGTGCTCTGTTCCAGCTCAATAGACAAGTTCTTGACCACATAACAATTTATGGAATATCATGGGTCTTCCGAATAAATATTTGGGGTGAAATCCATTTCTATAATGTAAATAGTAATTTTTAGAGGATTCATGTAGCCAAAACCAGGCAAGAGGCATTGGAAATCACTTGTCTTAAACCTATCCCACTCCTTCTCTTGTCCAGACATGCAGTAGGTATAGCAAAACACATGGTGGGGTGTGTTGGTGTTCTGACCCAGCTCCCCAAACACGATAAACCCTCTGAAGTTAATGCAAAGGTTCCTTTATTAGGCGTGCCGACAGTGATGGCAAAAAGTTTCTCTCTCACCGCAGGCTAACATGTTTGGCCAGCCAGAAGATTAACAGTTGTCTGCTACATCTATTTATCTCTGCCCCTTGCCTTTATCCCCAGAGATAGGAAGGGGGTTTGCCAGCAGCACTGGCTCTTCCATCCCAAGGATCAGCCCATGGATTTCCACTACTGTGCTCTTATCTGCCTTCTGTGCATCCACGTATCAGGCACCGGACCCAGCTGTCCTCTTCTTCCTCATCAGCCAGTGGCTGACAGGCCACAATAGTTGGACTGAGCAAAAGTTGTTGGGCCTGAGTTACCCAGCAAACTTTCCATGGTCAAAGGCAGACTAAAACCTAGGGCAATATTTTCACCACTATATGTTGCCCTGAGCAGCTGTTGGGTGATTATCCAACCTATAGCTATTACTGCCTACTTGATTAATAGAGAATGAGTTAGTGATGTTATGAAGTCTTATCAGTAGTTTCTTGGTGCAAAGGCTAACAGGATAGTTGGTATTTCTTTCAGAAAGTGAGTAGAAACACTGTTTCCCAAATTATTTTTTTCTAAAAAACATTTAATGTGAGTACATGCTTCCAAGAACTACTTGGAGATTTGACTGAGTTAGTGGCTAACTGGGTTAAGAGTATGGTGGAACAGATACTAAAGTGTGATAAAATGGAAGAAAGGGACAGGACTAGAGTTATTGCTGTCTGCTTCATTTTACTTGACCAGCATTTCAAAATCTAATTTTCCCCTATATTTCTGTCTGTTATTCCTCCTTCTTTATCCAATAAGAATTTGCCCCCCTGGGAACCAAAACATAACACTGACTTCTTTTTCTCACTGTAAACTGGGTGCCAAGCCCATTACTGCAGGGAGGCCTGGAAATGTGACAAGCCGGTAGGAAAACATGGCAGCTACAGGGATCTCACAAGCATATTGATATATATACCTGACACTTTGAATGTTTTGAACAAATCTGAATGTTTTTTCTGAATGTTTCCTTACAGTCCAAAAGTGGAATTACAGAAAAACAAAGCAAAAAGGATGGAAATGAAAGAAGACACCAGAAGATTGAGATGAGACCATTGTTTTACACTTGATCTGAAAATGTCCCTCGTAACACACCCTTTATAGAATGCTTTTATAGTTTGCTAAGCAATTGTAGGGTCAATTTGTTAACTGGTGTTTGGGTTATCAGAACATTTGATACTGCTTCCTGTAGAGTTGAAACAGGAAACCAGAAGATTTCTCATTGGTGTAAATATTAGCATGCATATAAAATAATGCAATGGCGTTAGTATTGGGAGAGTAAGACACTTCTCTATAAGGACTCCCACTGTGAAGTGGAACATTGCTGATTTTTTTGTAACAGCCCTCCAGAGGAAAAATGTTAATCAATTAGAGCAGCCAACCTAATTAAAAAGCATTCATTATACATCTCAGAAAACATATTCTTCATTACCATGGAGTCTTCCATTATAAATTAATATCCCACTGCATTAAGAAGGGCGTACTTAAAATAACAAGTTTTCTTCCTCTTCCTCTCTTCTTCATTGCGTTGACCTTGATCCTTGACCTAGCTCTGCACTGGAACAAGGCTTGTTCTATCAAGATTATCTAATACATTAAAAAAAAAAGTGATGGTCTAGATAAAGTTAATGTGTAGTTGACTTATCACAGGTATTTTGCTCCTTCAATGTTCAGAAAATCACGACAGACTTTCCAGAAAGTCCTGGAGATGGGGGTTAGGAAGGAAAGGTCAGAAAGAGTAGAATTGGCATTGTGATTGATCTATAAAAAGTACCTTTAATCATGCAGCTTCACAGATTTGACTGTTTTGACAGCACCCTCACCCAGGTCTTCTATTATCTTCTGCAATTCCATCAAAGGTTGTGATAATACAATGGCTGGGCTAAAAATCCACACACCCTCTACAGTTCACTTAATCTAGGATATTCTCAATTAATCCAATGTTCTGGGCCTGTGCAACACAGTGGGCTAAAATCTGGTTGGCTTGTATATACTTTAGTGTGTCATGTAAGTTCAGCCTGTCTTGAGATTTGCAAGTTCCAGGAATAAAGTTATAAAGGTAACTGGCAATTTCTGCCAGGTAATTTCTTGAAAGTTACCTGTTCCTGTGGGAAAAATAACACAATATTTAGGTATTATTATTATTATTATTATTATTATTATTATTATTATTATTATTATTATTATTATTGACTAATGCTCATGTTCAATGAATCAAATGCTAATTTTCTAGATTGTTTCCATCTTTATTGTTTCCATATTTCAATCCTCCCATCAATTTGCAATTCCCAGATGCCAAACTTTAGAAAAAAGGCTCATGGAAGGTAGTCTTTCAAAAATTCTTCCCCTGAGTCGTTCTCCCCCTTTTTTTCTTTTTTCTATAAGAATGAAATGAAGTGGTGAGCTTCCTGCATTCTGGAGAGTTGATACTGTTATGAAAGATGGGATGCGCGCATATGCAGTACCTCTCTGCTGCCTAATCAGGAAAGAAAGGGCTAGCAGCTTATAAGAATTTTCTTTTCATTTTATTCTCTGTTGGGAAAACAATCTGCAGCCAATTTCTTTTCCATCAACTTCAACGTGTGTGTTCAGAACACCAGGTGGGTGTGGGCAAGTAAACCCTGTCCAGCACAGATGAAGTTTAAACCCTTCTTTAATATAATGAAGTCTGCTAAGTATGGGAAGGAGAAGCGGAAGGATCAGAAGGTGGCATGATGGGGGATCGGTGAGAGGGACATTGCTGTGGTGGTACTGCTGCTAAAGAGAAGGCCCAGTGGTACAGTTGTTGATTATATATTATATAATAATTGATTATATATATTATATATATATATATATATATATATA
>BHFT01008325.1:7265-38754 GCA_004320025.1 Laticauda laticaudata
GGGGGGGGGGGGGGGGGGGGCTGG
The DNA here is from genome assembly GCA_004320025.1 of Laticauda laticaudata. Taxonomy (NCBI): domain Eukaryota; kingdom Metazoa; phylum Chordata; class Lepidosauria; order Squamata; family Elapidae; genus Laticauda; species Laticauda laticaudata. Next base: position 7,290 of record BHFT01008325.1, read on the forward strand.
GGGAAAGAGAGACAAGAGAACAGGAGGGCGACCGCTGCTTAAACGCCACTGCTTCCTGGTTAGCTGAAAAGCCCCGAGCCGCCTCTTTCTTCATTGTCTTCCGTTGTTCGTTGTTTTCTTCCCCCCTCAGCGCACACCGAAGGTCTCCCCCTCACGAGAAAGTGGAAGGGGACAGTGTTTTTGTTTTTTGTTTTTGTCGTCTCCCTCGAAAATAAAAGGACGCCTGGCTGCCAACCAGCCCCTTTACCTGCCATGGAACCAGTCCTTGCATATGTCGCACTCGATCATGAAGCGGTTCACATCGTAGGGTTCCCGGCACACGCAATACACAGGGGTCGCGTTCGCCGCCGCCGTTCCGGCCATCTTTAAAGAACTCGCTCACTCTCTTGAGTGACTGCCTCAGCCACCCTGCTCTCCCTTCTCGCGGCCCCCCCCCCGCCTTCTTCTCCTCCCTCCCCCCCCCCCGCACCACGAGCCCCACAAGCCGCCGCCGGCCGCAGTCAGACGCGACACCATAAAAACAGCGGCGCCGTGCGGACGCCGGCCTTGAGGCGGCGTACGCGCTGTCCTCCGCGGCGCGCCCCAATCTCCACATGAGATCGACGAGAGATGTAGAGAGATCGCGCGGCCCAGGCCCGCCATCCCCTTCTTCCTTGGCCAGCCGAACAAACGGCGCAGAGGGCACGCGCCGATCGAAAAAGGAACCGTCACGTAAGGTACATCTTGGAGCATGCGCCTCTAAAGAGACGTTACAGGCGGTGGGAACTGAACTGACGGGAAACGCGGATTCCGGCCGGGGCGGAGGGAAAGGCCGCAGAGGAGAGTTCTAGGAACACCTCGGATACAGTAGGAAAGGGTTTTGTGCGTCTCTTTCGCGCTCGCTAGAGACGCGCGCGCGAAGAAAGCAGGGGAAGCGGCCGGCGGGGGTTGCAGTGACAAGAGGGGCGCGCGCATCGTTGCCGGAAGTATGTACAGTAAACTCTTTTTTCGGACTTGAACAGACAGCAGAGGAAAGCACGTGTCACCACACAACCCTCCTTTCTGTTTTTTTGGGGGGGGCGGGGCTCCAGCTCGTTGGAACAAACGGATAATGAAGTCTCGAGCACATGCTGGCTCCGCCCCATTCCGCCTAGTCCCGCTTGAATGTCGTCACGTGATGAGGGAAGGAAGGTGCCGCGAGGACATGGAACGTTGAAAAAAAACAAAACAAAAAAAAAACCAGACTCTGTCACAACGTCGGTCGCTCGGTCCCTCCCTCCCCCCTCTTATGCAACCGTACGAGGACGGGCGTAAGGGAGCGCCATACCGAAACTGCGCTCTTGACTTTATTTCTCGGGTCTCGGGAGGCTGAAAGAGCTCTGACAGCAAGCAATAGCTGAGCGAACATGCCTCCCGTCTCGGTTAAAACTGTTCGCTCAAAACTGAGCCGAAAGACAACCGCTCGCTGGGTTGTAAATAAGATTCCGCTGGCGTGTGGCGGGCTGCCTTCGAGCCAAACGTCGTTTTTTTTTTTGTTTTGTTTTTTTAAACCCCACTGCATTAAATTTTGGTCCGTCCGTTCACTTTCATTGCCCCTCAAGATAATGTCGATACACAATTTGGATGGGGTTTCCCCATCTCGTCAGGATTTTTAAGGCATTCTTGGAGATGATGATGCTTCAGTTTGAACGCCTCGATGATAAATTTGCCCTTGTAGTTTTATGCGGCGATGTCTTGGCAGGTGAGGGGATTCGGTACCTCAAGCGCAGATTGATGACTTGAAGCGTTTTGATAAAAGACGGGGGGGGGGCGGTGCGATTTAGAATTTCCATTCAATCTTTATTTTTTCCCTGTTTAGTCCTGGAGACCCTTTGAGATGCAGTGAAATTTTAATGTATGCCGATTAGTGTACATTGAAAGTGACACTTATTTTTAGTTCTGTGTTCTAGTACTACAGAGTCAAAGGGTACCTTGTCTGAGCTTTTTAAAAATATCTTCTGAAAAAAGAATGGAGGTACTACTAATCCACCACATATTATGAAGTGATGATTATATATATAAAAGCAAAATACCACTCATGCATCATCACAAAATCTCTAGAATCGTAAAGCCTACAAACTTGAAATTTGGCACATTGGTTCCTCTTGGCTTCTAGGTGCTCACTAAAAAAGGATTTTTTGAAATGACCATTAGAGCATTAGTATTTTGTATATTATTATTAACAATATATTATAGTATTTTGTATATTATTATTATTAGTATTTTGTATATTAATATTATTATTAACAGCTAAGGAGTTCTCCCCCTCCCCACCTGAAAAGAAATCTGTTCCAAATGCAAAACACAAGCAGAGGAGAGGAGTTTCAGTTTTAGTTTCACAGCACCAAGCAGCTTTAGTACAAAACAGTTGAGCTAAGCCACGCTCAGGCTCCTTGTCTCCTTGCTCACACAGCAAATACTGTTTCAGTTTCCAAACAGCCTCACACACTGATAGGACGCTAGCCAGATGAATACCAATGGATGCTGGTAGGCAGAGGCAGAAATTTTTCCCCCCTTATTTTCCTCCCCAAAAACTAAGCCTCACTACGTAGTTCTGTCGCGAAGCACGAGTATCGAGCTAGTTTAAGTATAAATACCAAAGCTTTACAATAAGGGACAATTGTTATTAGGGACAATCTAATAATTTTAAAGTAACATGGGATTGGTGTCCTTCCACTTTTAGGCCTATAGATTTCAGTGAGATTTACTTCTAAGTAAATATATTTGCAAATAAAGCCTCTTTATTTTACATATTTTACAATGAATGAATGCAGTGGTGGGGTTCAAATTTTTTTACTACCGGTTCTGTGGGCGTGGCTTGGCAGGGGAGGGATAAAATCTTCAGTCAGAGGTGGTATTTGCTGGTACTCCAAACTACTCAAAAGTTCCGCTAGCAGTTCTCCAGAACTGGTCAGAACCTGCTGAATACCACCTCTGAATGAATGTACTGTGAACATGAATAAAAGGAGATACTCCTTTAAATTAAAGCAAAGAACTTTCATAAAAAGTTAAAAATAATGGGAAACTTTGAATATCATAAATGAGCTACTGTCCAGCTTGGCGATCAGTCCTGCTTACCAGCATTGAAATTTCAATAGTAAAAGCATAGAAAGTTGGGCTAACGTAGATCTCTCAATGTGATAACTGTTCAAAATGTAAATCCAAGAACGAACTTACATTAGTGCTATCATAACAATGCTGCAAAAATCCAGATGACCAATAGATAGTTATCAAAAACTTTCTTCATATTTTTGCTGCTATGTATCTGGATTTTTTGCAGCAGAAATACAGAAACCCTAAAGTTACAAGGAAATTATTTGAAGATAGAACACCACCAAGCTTTATATCCAGCTAAACAGTATGAATATTCAGTGGACAAAGTTAGGTCATTCTGGCTAATACATCTTTGTAGCTTATTTTGTTGGACAGACTTCTTTGTTCTAGAAATGACTATAATGCCTACAAATATTATAAGTTTCATAGATGAAATAGCTTTGAATTTCCAAAAGCTCTCAAGTTATCACCTTGTCTTACTTGTAAAGGAAAAGTTATTGATTCTCCCACTCAGGATTCAGGAGCAGAAAGAGAAAACTCAAGAGTTCTCATAGATATCAACACCTTAATCTGTGAGTTCTGAAGGAGGGTGGCACTGTTGAGACCACAACCTGCAGAGTATTTGATTCCTAAAGTTTATTTAAAGTAGCTTATTGTTCAGTGAAATTGTGGCTCTTGCACTTGTTGTATTATTCAGTTAAGAAAAAATAATCTCTAACAGTGTTCTGCCATTTTAGATGATGACTGACAGCCTGCCTCTGAGACCAGTCCTCTCTTTGCAATGTGACAAGTCCCAGCTGCAAGGAACTCACCATCTCATAAACCAAAACCTGCTATTCAATAAGACCAGCTGCAATCTGCTCCATTTTATGGTAATTAAAAATAGCATTTGTGCACCTGGTAGGCTGCCAGTGCAGCTGCTGCAGATATGTACTAAATTTGAATGCCTAGATGCCATACATATCATCCTTCGGTTCATCTGGAATATGCAATAGAGCAAATGTCTCTGCCTACCATTTACAAATTGTGTCAAGCTCTGTAATAAGTGATTTTGTAGTAGAAATTTTAGTGGAACTTCAAAATGGTTGTATTTTTATTCTAAGGAATATGCTGTGAATTTATTTTTTTGTAAATGTTGGATCTCGCTATCTTTTGCATGAGCTGTGTTTCAGGTTTTGAAAATCAAGTTCACTGAATTCCATTGGGTTGAACTCCATGGGTTAAGCATATAGCCTTTGTGTATCATTTCTTTAGCCTTCGTTAGAAGAAATAATTTTCCAGACAAATATATTTCTTCATTCCTTTTGACTCTTAGTAGTTGTTAATTGCCTAATTTTTTTCATCATCCGATGACTTGCCTCATTTCTAATTAAGCAAATGTTGCATGTTTCATAATACTACAAAAACTTGTAAAACCTGTGAACAATGATGATACATAGATGAATATTCTACCCATAGGCATTATTGACTGTATTGTACCAGCACATCTAAATAAGCTGTTGCTGCCATTTACATGTCTACTATTATAATAAGATGGCTAACGAATGAAACACATTGTAGCTTCTGTCAACAGCAGGAGTACCACGTATTCCATGTATGGTTTATCATCCTTAAGCATGTCATCTGAACACAACAAACTCTAATTCTGGCTTATTAATGATCAATTAATATTCCATAAACCAAAAGTAGCACACATCCTGTGTTTGAATTAAGTTTAATCTTTAGAATTCATTAAAGCCTCTGTCACACTGCACCAACGGATGGAAAGAGGATGTAAAACGGAGAAAAACACTTACCATCCGTTGGTTAACCGATGCTTCGTTCTTTACTCACTGCCTCCGTTTTGCTTCCTCTCTATCCGTCCAGCATCCGTCACTATTGACATTTCCATCCCGTCACAAGGTTTTTGAGCCTGCTCAAAACTTTTGAGCGGAAATGTAATCCAACGCGGCGTCCTGCCATCACTTAAGGCCATACGGGGGAACATCCATTCTGCACTCCGTTGTCATCCGTTACGCATCTGCTATATCCGCTAGGCATCCGCTGCACATCTGCGCACTTAATCCCCCAGTGGTAAACGGACGCAGGGAGGAAGCGGAACGGACGTGGAACGGACCGCGCAGCGTTAGTAGCACGGACCGGAGAAAAGGATGAAACGCGAATGCAGCACGCCAAAGAAAATCATTTTAAAACGGAAAAAACGTTTCGCAGGGGGAACCCTATCTCGATATTAAGATGTCTAGAGGATGCTAAGAGGATTGCAAAAGGATGCTTCATTCCGCACGCTTTCATCCGCCTCTGCGTCCCCCCGTCCGTTCCTTTCCCGTTTTTATGCCTCTCTATTTATCAATTTTTGCCCTTTTTGAGAAGCGGATAACAACGGATGGAACATTTTTCTCGTCCGCTGTGTCCTTTTTACAAACGTTTTGCATCCGTTGGGCAGTGTGACAGGGCCTTAAGAGATCAAGGAAGGAAGCAATGCTATTTGACAGGAAATTCAGCATGCCTAGAAGAAACAATCAGACTAAGCAATGCAAGCAGGTGCCCCACATGAATATTTTCTCTATTATTATTTTTTGCATCTACTAGGGTCTTCCATCTTTCCAGTCTCTTAATTGAAAGGTGTTTTTTGGTCTCAGATGTTGAACTAGTTTTTCAGTATGTTCTTCTGGTGTTTTGTAAACAACATAGCAATTAGTTACGAAGCCAAGTTCAAAATGCTTTTGCTGTATAAACCTCTAGATGCCTTGAGATAATAATACCTGTCACCTTAGTTGCAAAGCTAAAACATCAGCTGATAATAAGATGGTATCTTGCTTGTGTGTCCAATTGATATAATCTTGTGATCAGTTCACTGGTGGGATTCCATTTTTTTTTCACTACCAGTTCAGTGGGCATGGCTTGGTGGGCATGGCGGGGGAAGGATACTGTAAAATTTCCAGTCAGAGATTTTTGCTGGTTCTCTGAACTACTCAAAATTTCTACTACCGGTTCTCCAGAATTGGTCAGAACCTGCTGAATGTCACCTTTGGATCAGTTATACAGTAGGTGGACCTTGTGATCATTGGTAGGTGTTACCTCAAGTGACATTGTCACTGTTTGACACCTGTTCTCTGGAATGCACTCTGTTCTGAAATCCATGCAGCACCATTATTTTACAAAACTGTTGACAATTTATCTTTACTCAGAACATTCCTGACTAAATTATACATTGTTCAGGCTTCATTTGTTTTTTTGTTTCTTTTTCTTCAGACCCACTAACACACACACACATACACACACACACCTCTTCCCCTTTAATGTTATCATACTCTCAAGTAATAGTTCTGTCTACTCCTGAAGACTGCACAACTTACTCTTTCACACTGAATGTCTCCAAAAGTATACAGTAAATATTTTAATATATGGCTGTGAAGTTCTAAGGTGCTTTGTTATATATTCTGATTTGTGTAACAACTGAAAGTTCTTTATAATTAGCGATGACATAATCTATATTTGAATAATGTTGCCAAATTAAATAGAAATGAATGTAGGTGAAGATGGGAAAAGTAAACTTGGTTGTGCTTGTGCAGGTAAAGTTCTTGATGCTTGAAGATCGAGGAATAGCTTAAAAACAAGAAACTCTTGCCAACATCATTACCATATTGCTGTTCCTATTATTAAATTTGTGAGTAATGATCTATGTAATATAATAGAAAAAATAATGTAATAATAAACCAAATATTAGAACATAACAGAAACAAAATAAATAAAACACAGATTACTAAAGAAGAAAATTATATCAGTTATAAAAAAAACATATCACATTGGTGAGTCTTAAAATCTGATTGTTAATATTGTTGTAAAAACAAATGTAATAAAGGTCTGCCATTAGGATCACATTTAAACAATAAAACATGAACAAACTTACCTATGATTGCTACAAACAAAGCAAAATAGGACAATTAAAAGTCTATAACTAGACCTGCACATTTCATAAAGGGGGAAAGGCTAGACTGATACCCTAAAATAATTGTGAGCACAAAGGAATCCTGATGTACCAATTGTTTGGTGGTACGGCAGAAGCACTGAAGCTGGCAATGCCCATAAGGCCTAGAGACAGTGTGTCTTTCAGAATGGAAATAGTTATGAAAATGGCAGCAGTGGCCCTTTCCTAGGGGCTGTGAAATTGGCAGCAATGGATTATTTTTTAAAAAATACCGGCACCTTGCACAAGATTACTTAGTAGTACGCATGTTGTGCAAACCTGGTCTAGAAGATGTTTCAGATTTGGTAAGCAATCTGTCAGAGATATCTTGAGAGTGGCTTTCACGGCTGCTGAAAAAAATGTAGTTACTAAGTGCGTAACATTGGCCCAGAGGTCTGAAAGAGCAAGATGTATATTTCATTTTTTTTTCCATATGATAGATTTTTTTACAGAAAAAAATAAAATGCATCAACAAATCTGATCATTCAGAAAGAGCACAACACTTTCCAAAATCCTTGAGACAGATTTTGCAATGATTAAAAGCAAGTGTTTTTCGTCTGTATTTAATTTTTTTTTGTTATCTTAAAAAGTATAAAACTATCCACTATAGCTCTCTGGTTTCTCTACCACATGCCAATTATAAGACTCATTCAATGATCTTAGGAGAACTACAATTTTATTCCATTGTACATTGTTAAATTAAATTTATGTATCATGCAGACCAAAAGATTTGATATAATTTTTCTATTTTGAGATTTCCCAACTCCCCAACGACTCTGATCGTTTCCCATGAAAAAAGCATTTTAAAGAAAGCAATGTGTATCAAAGAAGAAGGAATACAACGACCAAAAACCTGATCTTATAACACAGAAAGAACAAATGACACCAAAATCCCAAGACTGCTCAGTGACCATCCTAACCCAAAGCCTAGGAGAATAACCAAGTTTTTAACAATTTGTGAAAAAGCAGTACTGTTGTAGCGGTAAAGATCTCTAGGGAGACACTATGCCAGAGACTGCTAACAAGAAAACAGACTTAAAATTGTAAAAGTTTGTTACTCCAGGTTATACATATCCAAGATGATGGCTATTTTTATTTTGCACAACGTGCTAAGGCACAAACCTCAATTAAAGATCCATGAACAACTAGATTTTCTCCTCATTCTGGTTGCCGCCATCACCCCATAGAAAAAAAAACATACAGTAAGTCAGTATGACTGCATAAAAAGCTAGAGGAGATGTGAAAACAAATAAAAGCGGAGAAGGGACAGAAAGGAGGCCAAGGAACAAAACAATGCACATACATTGCCTGGAATTGTAGAATTGGTTCTGAGTTTATTTAGATATGTTACAAATGAAAATAATCAGTATACCAGGTATGTAGTGAACATAGGTGCTAATTGATAACAAAATGCACAGCTGTTTTGGTTTAGTCTTTTCCCACAAAAAGTGAAGTTATACCAGGTATGTGAATTGTAGGATGAAAGAACAAGATTAAACCTAGGGACTGATAGAAATATGGACAGGGATTGTTGTATTTTAGAGTACTGAAGGAATTAGCTGATGGTTTCACTGATACTTTAGGTATCATTGTTGATAAATTATAGAACTAGTGACATGCCAGGTGTCTGGAGGAAAGGAGTGAGCCAGCAAGCTACAAACTAATTAGTCTGCCATTGATATTTTGGAAAATTCTGGAACTTAAAGAGGTTGATCTATAAACACCTAGGAAACAATGTGGGGATTGATAGAAGTCTATCGGAATTTTTCAAGAACAAATCTTACCAGATTGTAGTTCATTGGAAATGTAATAAATCTTGACTTTCAACAAAACATTTGACAAAGTACCTCATGACATGTTAATTATGTGTGACATAGCTAGAATAACAAATTGATACACAGATGGCTCAAAACTATAACCAAAGACTATTCATTAATGGTTTTTCATCAAATTAGAGGGCAATATCATATGAGGTACGACAAGAATTATCCTTGGATCCTATACTCTTCAATATTTTTACTGATACATTAGTGATGAGAAGTAAAAATTGCTTATCAAATTTGCAAATGATACAAAATCGGGGATACATTACACACATAACAAATAGATTTCAAAACTATCACAAACACATAATGCTGAAATTTAGCTGTGGTAATAGCAAAGTTCTTCAATTAAAATAATTAATGAATGAATAATAGTTGATTATGGTGTGAGAGATACTTGGTTTGGTAAGTACATGGGGGAGAAATCTTGGAGTACAGCTTATTGTAAACTGAATTTGAGCCAATAATTCATACTACATTGATCAGACTCCGTCTGGAATTCTATGTCCAGTTCTGGAGTCCATACTTTGCATTTAAAAAAAATTGCAAAGATTCAGAAAAGGGCAATGGGAATGATAAATGGACTAGAATCTAAATGAAAAGAGGTTAAAAGTGTTGGGCATGTCTAGCCTTTAAAAAGACAGCTGAGGGAGCCTGCAATAATATTCTTCAAATAACTGAAAGGATGTCCTAGATTCCTAGAAACAGGTCAAGACTGTTTTCTTCCATCCTAGAATACATGATATGAAATAATGAAATATAAGTAACATAATGGAACAGTGCTCATCTCCGTTTCTTAGTTGAGGGAGCCTATGCTGTCCAAAGACATTTCTGTGGTCATGTGGCCAGTATGAATCTTCACCAAAGTGCACTCAACACCGTTACCTTCCCACCAAAGCGGTACCTATTTATCTGCTCTCATATGCATGTTTTCAGACTGCTAAGTGAGCAGGAGCTGGGCAAGTAAGGGGAGCTCACCAGCATATTTAATTTCTGAGCCATTTTTATGAGCATTTTTTTGAGGTAAGGATATCGCCTCATAAAGACCAGTTGGAGTGGCCTAGTTCACAGGTCCGGTTAGAAATAGAGCCTTCTTACTGACAGCATCCTATTTTAGATTTAAACAATTCATAGGCAATTTACAGCCTGTTATTAGGGAACTTTGTCTCTAGAAGAGTTCAACTGCTTCCATGCTTTCTTCTTATAGAAAACAATTGACATATCTGTTCATCCTGACATATGCAGACTAACAAGTACTTTTAGGCCCATGTGATTGTCATTTTTGTTTTTTACAAAGAACATTACAGTATTTTCACTTTTATTGTTTTGTGATGGCTTTTATTATTCTTTTGTTAACTGCTCTTAACTCTTCTAGGAGGAAGATCATATGGAAATTGAACACGCTAGTTAAACAAGTGTAATAGTTAATATGTCATACAAACTTTCAAGTAAGCAAACTTCATAAATATTCCCCATTTGTTACATTAACAACAGATTGCTTAGATCAAGAGTGTCAAACTCAAGGCCCATGGGCCACATTTGGCCCATGGGATGCTTAGATCTGACCTGCAGGCCCCTCTTGGAAATAATGAAGGACTGGCCCGTGGTGCCTCTGCAGTGAAAACAGAGCTCGGGAGAGCTGCATGTGTCCCTCCCAGGCTCCTTTTTCAGCTGCAGTAGCCTCCTGCAGCTCTCTGCCAGTGAAAACAGAGCCTGTGGAGGCCATCACAGCTGAAAATGGAGCCTCAATTAGTGATGTCAAGCCGGCTATGCCTACCCTCGCCATGCCCACCCAAGGTTAAAACTCTGATGTGGCCCTTAATGAAATCAAGTTTGACACCCCTGGCTTAGACCCTCTGAAGTCAGGTTTTAAGTATGGAAAAAGTTTGGATTGAATTTTGGATTGATTTTCCTTCTCATAAACGGAAGCCAAGGAAGTAAAACTGTTTGGGAAGAAGACTAATGTAAATTATTTAAATAATAATAATAATGTGTAACTGGGGGGGGGAGAGATATGAGCCAATAATATCAACAAAGTCCTCTGATGGCAATTTCCCCTTACTTGTAATTTAGCTTCAAAGCTAATCTTTCAGTTGTCAAAGATTATATGGCAAAGAAATTAGTCCAAATCTTGCTGCATATACTGAATATACAGTACATAGCTGTGTCAAGGTCATTCAAGGCTAACATTTAAATAAATAACATGAATAAAAGTGACTTTAAACCTTTTAGAAAGAGAAGTGAAGGTATCAAGGTATCTTTAATAAATATGTAAGTATTCGTATCTTATTTAGTTAAGTTGTAAATGACATAAGCTTTCCTCTATTAAAAAGACAAGATTAGAAATAAAGGAATTATCTAAAGATCGGCTAAAAACATTCAAAACTCAGCTATGTCTATCTATGGAGCAAAATACTGAGTCATATTTTTTCCACCCACATATTCCTCACAAAAATAAAAAAGCTGAAATTTTTCAAGATTCACCCACATGTTGGTGAAGAAGAAAAAAAAGTTTCAGTTTTGTCCCCATGCTGCTGATTGCGCTTAGCAAATACTTAATTATAATGAAAGAAATTCTCTCCCACACATGGCCTACACATAGATGTTATTGAAAATAACTCTGCATAGTTTATTCAACAGCACATCTTGATTGCGCATTAGTAGAGGAGGCAAGGAAGGGGCAAGAAATAACCACTTTTGTTTTACAACATCAGAAAAGACACACTGATCTCAGAAATGGAAATCACATAATAAAAGTTTAAAATGGGAACTAGAACTGAAACTGCTAGTTTTAAAAAGAAGTAGCATCAAAGGGCAACACTCAACTACAATACCAGGAAGCAAAAGTAAAAAGAAAGAAAATACAAAGATTCTTTGTATTTTTTGTATGTTTTCATTCTATTTGTATCATTTACCTGTTCATCAGATCTCTTTGGACATTAAGACACTGTTTGTTCAATAAATAGCTGTAAAGAAATTGAAAGAATTATGCACAGCTTTGCATATCCTTGTTACCTAGTAATGACTTTCTTTTATGAACAATATCTTCTGTAACATTTAAATAATATGAACATCCCCTGTAATGAATATTATTTTCAGGAGGACTAACAACTTTGTGATATCCTAAAGACTAATAAATTTATAAGACATTCATTTTATTGATACCAACCCATTTATTCAGATGCTTGGAATGTATCTTGAATTACACACATCTTTCCTGCAGTCATAATAGTGGCGGCAGTAGTAGAACTGTCCATAACAAGATCAGAGATAAATGAAAATATAATGAGCAATAGTTAAATTATTGACAAAGATTGTTTACAAAAACATTAGGTAATGATTCACTGGCACGTACAGAAACATTTTATCCTAGAAATACCAATTTTCTTTCAATACCATTTTTCTTCCAAAGTATGAAACTGAATCTCTCAATGAATATCAATCTAGTGAATGTATCTTGCATTCTTTCACTGAAATTCCTTTGTTTCAGAATAATTGCTCTAAATTTAGATGCACAGAATCCTAGATTATTGAAATGTTATGCTAACAAATATTAAGTAATTATTAATCATGATGACAATGAGAGAGAAAAGATACTTAAAATTCTTATCCATAGTATGACAGTTGAGGTTTCCTGTTTGAGAAATGGTAGTAGATATGCAATGCAGAATTGGAAACTAGAATTTGCTAGACAAACCGTGACCTCTTGGGTCATTGTTTCAGAGATGCCAGATTCTTTGTCAGATTCCTCAAGGCCTTCAACAATGACAGAACTTCTAATATACGGAAAAAGTTCCTTAAAAATTCAGGGAGATATTCAGAGATATATCTGCTTTGAAAGTAGCCCATGTTAAACTGCATAGCATAGTCAAACATCAGGAAATGTTTTATGTTATGTTGTATTATTGCATAAAATGCTTTATGATAATTCTTATGTCAAAAGATGTTTCATAAAATTTGCCAAATTTCCATTCCAGGGGAGTGATGAGTCCCAGATTCTGGATGCACTCTGTAAGTTGGCCTATTTGAGGTAAGGTATCTTGGTTCAAAACATTCTGTCCTATAATACACCATTTCACCAAGTTAAAGCTTACAGGCAGGAGAGTTTTAGTAATATATAGTATATAGATTGCTTCAGTGGTGGGATTCAAATTTTTTTACTACCAGTTCTATGGGCGTGGCTTGGTGGGCGTGGCAGTAGAAGGATACTGTAAAATCTCCAGTCGGAGATTTGTGTGTTCTCTGAACTACTCAAAATTTCCACTACCGGTTCTCCAGAACTGGTCGGGACCTGCTGAATACCACCTCTGGATTACTTGGGCCATTATTATAATATTCATAGGCACCATAATGGCCCCAGACACACATTTTGGTCCCTATTCAATATCTACTGGGTTTTTAAAAATTCTTTCAACTTTCAAAAATATATAAATAAATGGAAAGCTAATATGATCCAAGCAAAACTTCATGTCCAGCATTATCTTTATTTCCAACAATGTCCCTAGACTTGACATGATCCCAACAGCCTTTCTGTGGCTATATTTTGGCAAATACTTTGCTTGGTAGAGTCCAGAGACAAACAATAAATGACAGTAGGGAGGAGAACTTCTTCCGGTGCTACAGTGGACTAGACAACCCACGCCCTGTTGAGTCATTGTTTCAAACTTATTTCCTTTCTTACACAGATAAACAGAATGATGATGAATAGCAAAAAAAAAGCAGTGGGAGTGGGAGTGACTTCTGATTTCCTTCCAGCTTCCCCATTGACTTTTCTTATGGGAAACTGTCAGAAAGTATGGGAAACAATGACCATGTGATCATGACTGAGGATAGCAGCACTGAAGCAGCCACAACTTTGTCAAATTTCTGCCAGGAACCTATATTTGGTGGGTCCCAGGTAGAAGGCCTTCTATGCTGTGGTACCTGCGATGTGGAACATTTTTCTCCCAGATATGAAGTTATCTCTATCCCTCTGGATGTTCCAAAAGTCCCTCAAGTCCTGATTATGCCATCCGATCTTAGTGTACCAAGGAATCAAAGACTCATTTAGATGGCTCCACCATTGAGATGGATGTACTCTCTTGGGTGTGCTTGAGGTTTGTACCTACTTTAGTTTTAATCATCCCCACTTCTAATGCTGATTCTTCTATATCTATTTTTTATATGTGTATTGTTTTAATTGACTATTGCAGGCCACCCAGAGTCACTTCTTATGAAATGGGTGGCTATATAAATTTGATAATAATAAATAAATTTCAATCCCAAGGGAGTAATATAGATAACCAGATTTTGGGTATATTATTTAAGTTAGCCCATTTGAAGTATGCTGACTCAAAAATTGTAGTCTTATAATGCACCGTTAGCCCAATGAATTTGACAAACAGACACAAACAGGAGAATTTTAGTACTATTTAGCTAAATACCAGGAAATATCTTCATCACTTTGTCTAATGTCTTTGGCTAGCTTTATCCCTCAAAGTAGCCATTTTGTAAGGATGCCAGTTGCACACTCGCAAAATCCCAGATCTGCTATTCAGACTCAGTGGGTTAGAGACCTCTGTCTTACAACTTAACTTAAAGACTTTTATTTCATAGTCCTACTAAATGATATGTTCATGAAAACAGCAAGATTTGTCTGCTACCTTAAAAAAAACAGAGAAAATAGTTATTTCTTTTTCTCCCAATTCTTTTCCCTGGTGAAACTATTTCATTAATTACATTATCTTATCAAGTGCAAAATCACTTTCTTCTTGTTCAGGCTTGGCTGACCAAATGAACCATTTACTTCTTATAATGGCAGGTGTTTACTGAAAGATTAATGAGCAAGCACTACTGTGTGTAAGTGACTTTCCTGCTGTTCTTTCAGAGGCTTGCTAGTGATGCTTAAATAATTGGTACTCTTAGTATAGTTATGTTACACAACAAACAAGAATGAAGAAACTATAGATCTTTATTTTAAATCAGGTTTTTAGCCTAGGACATTCTGTTCCTCCAAATTTAAAACAAGAATCCAATTTTCCTATAATTCCAAGCTGCACAGACTACAGTTCACAGTGGCTTCAACATGTATTGAGGACTTGAGGGCAACAGATTAGCTTAGGAGTCAAACAGTATGCAAGTCATCTACACTCTATCCTCATTGTACAACTTCTTGTGTTTCACACCTCCTGCATTGCTTACTTGGTGGCCCCTGCCTCATTCTGCCCAATGTCAGAACTGACCATACAAACTTTTAATAAAATGCAGGAGTTTATTGTCAATCACCCAGAAAATTTTGGCTGCTGTCAGTTTATTTATTTTAAAGAAATAAGATTGAAATATATCTAAATATATTATATCAGAACAGCTATATTTCTCCTCAATAAATGTATTATATAGCTGAAGATATTTGTATAAACAGTTAAGTGGCCTTATATCATGCATATCAAAAACAAAAAATGATTTCATGTCCATCAGAGAATCAATACCCGACTGTTAAGCTAATAGCATTGCTATTAGTATTATGAAATATCAAAAACTAAAGCCACTTGATTTTAATCTTATTAACTTGATAGCACACATATCCAGCTGATGCCCTTCAACCCTTACCAAATATTTCTGCTCCTTTATATTAAAATTGCCTTGCTGAACTGCATCATATTGCTGAAATGCATAACAAATTGTGAATTAAAAGGTCTTATCCAGTATTTGTCTCTCTCTGAAAAAGGCATTGTTGATATACAAGTAGTTCTCATTCAGCAACCACACTTTTATTGGTGTCAACAACTTGGTTGTTTAGTAAAGTGAAACTGTACTAAACTAAGTGAAACTGTGATTCGTAGCTTATGCTCTTACTTCAACTTTCCTTTGCTTTACAGATATGCAACAGGCGCAAAATGTCAGGTGCAAGCAACCAGATTCACACATGTAGGGTTCAGATTTATTGTATTCTGCCTATATTACAGGAATCTCCCAACACTGTCTGCCTTCCCTCGGGAACAGTCAGATAAGATTCCATGGAGTTTGTCAGGGAGGGTCACTCCTGGATCTCTTGTGCCTGTGCAATAATTCAAGGCTAATTTCCCACTTGATCCCTGTTGCACGCAAATATGAGGACTGGTTGTGAAGTTAAATTTTTCAACACCATTATAACTGCAAATGTTGGTCACTAAAAGAGGCAGTTGCTAAATAAGGATTATACTGTGCATCTGTAGGTAGTTCTGCTTTTGTTTTACATATACACACAATCCAGAAGAATCCCTCTCTAGGTTTCTAAAGCTAAAATTCTGTCCAATAAGAGTTTTAATACATGTTGTTCAAAAAAAAGAGTGAAAGGCTGCCTTCTTTTTCAATGGGAAGGAAGGAAGGAACTTCCTAGGGAAGGAACAAAATAGCACCATGTTGCGGTCTAGCATCCTTAGCTAAAAAGTTCTGCAAAGCCTTACATCAATTCAATTCAATCCAATCTTTACTGATCGGCCCTTAGGCCACATCAAAGTGCAGAATTCCAGAAACAAAATTACAAAACAAAAATTGATAAAAGCAATTTAAAATGGAATTGGAATAAAATACAAATTGGAATGAAATTTGAATAAAATACAATGATTTAAGAAGATACAGATAAAATGTGATAAAATTATATTTCGGTGTCACTCCTGTATTCTGCCTCAATCAGTCCCACATATGCAGATCTCAACTGAACCATTTTGCTTAAGTACTTTGCTACCTTAAATGTTATTTTCAGATTCTGGCCACATATAAGGTAAGTTGTTTTGATATGGGGGACCCAATGGGTCATTCATTTGGTATATAGACTGAGGTACCTGTCTCTCACTCTCTTATATAGGCAACAATCAAATAGAATGTAAGCTAGGTCTTTGACTTGTGCCGCTCCGCAAATGCAGAGATGTTCATTGTAAGGTACAGAATGGAAGCTCCCATATCTGACCATTATGTCGAGCTGTTCAAATCTTGCTTGCATAAATATCTCCCTAAGGCATTTTGGCAGTTGTAGCTTCTTTAGCTAAAAAGTTTTACAAAGCCTTACACCAATATGCTCAGATGCATTTCTTTTCTGGCAAGCAGGTAGTAACTCTGTTCATCCTCCTCCTCATTCCATAAATCTGATTAGCTAGTAGCAATAAAATGCAGTTACAGAACTCCAGGTCCCCTCCACCCCCATAGACATACCTTCCCTGGTAAATCAAAGTTTGGCACTGTGATAAGAATTCCTTATTTAAGAGCACTGACTGTCCTGGGAAAGCTTTTTAATTTCCAAATGATTGGGTATAGTAATTGGAAAGAATGAATGACAATTGCTTACAAAACACAAGGTAACCTTAAGTATCTGAAAGACAATTCTGTACACCATAAATTCCACACCTGGTGTCTGTATGTGTTTGTGTGTCTGTCTTTGTGTATTTGCCTGTGTCTTTATGTATCTATGTGCATGCCGGTTTCTCTCTCTCTCTCTCTCTCTCTCTCTCTCTCTCTCTCTCTCTCTCTCTCTCTCTCTCTCTCTCTCTCTCTCTCTGTGTGTGTGTGTGTGTGAGAGAGAGAGAGAGAGAGAGAGAGAAGGCTGAATGTTCACTGGTTCACAGTTTAGCAGGTTTAATACAGGATCAGGTTTTTCCTCTCGACAGTTACCTGCTCGATTAAAGGCAAACAGCAGATTTGTTTCCAAACACAGCAATTCCCTAAGGAGGAGGGGGAAGACAAGGAGGGAAGTGACAAAGCAGAGAGCAAAGTAGCAGATCGCTTACTATTGTTCCAATGATGTATTTCACAGCCAGCATTTTATATAGCCCCAAACAATCTGGTTTTTTTTTTAATGCAGCAGTTTGCAATCATCCTCGGATTTGCTTTGTTACATCTCAGAATGTTCTTCAAAGATTGGCTGTCTCAGTATTGTCTGACTTCTAGAATTTCAGTTCCTTTAAAAAAAAATCTTTTGTAATCTGGGTAGGAAAAACCCTGAGAAGGTTTCCAAGGACAGTATATGGAGTTAAATTGAGAAGAAGAAGAAAAAATGAATACCTAATATTGGATTGATTGTAACATAAACTGTCCTCTTTTAACACAAGGAAAAATGTGAAGAGAATAACTTGGTTTTCATAGAGGGAAGCCATTTATTATCCGCCCTGAATCCATCTCTTTCCTTGAAAACAGCTCCTTCCAGAAAATTGTGATATGTGGAATTCATTGCCCCAGATGAAAAATGTGTGGCACGTGCATTGTATAGTGATTGGCAGGCTCCTTTTCCTATTGCCGTGGAAACCTAGACACCTCAATTAGACAAGAAGTTCAGGCAGCATGGCAAAGGTGCAAATTGCTTAGACGGAGAAAGAAGCATCACATCCCAAATCCAACAATCAACAATAGACAAAGTCATCGTGACCCATCTTCCTCCCAAAAGGCACCAATATTTATTATTTATTACTTCATGGGGAGAAGAAATAAATTAAGCCAAATTTTTTATTACTTTTCCAGGACCTTTTGTACAAGTGCAGCAGCTGAGCTACGTTAGCATCATTCCATCTCTCTCTCTCTCTGCCTCCCTCCCCCCGCAAGTAATGCTGTATAAGGAAGGTCATATTGGACTTGTCTTCTCCAGCGCAGGATGGTTTTAAAAATTGAACTTTCTACCAGGTCGGCTTTGCATTCCTGTTTTATTCCTATCGGAAACAAAGGATGGGGAAAAGGCCCCCGTGGATTAGCTAAAGGCCAGGCGTTGAAGGGAGGCGGGTTCAAGAAACCGTGTGTTAGCTGAAAGAGGTTTCAAGGATGATGTCTTCTTATGTTGTTTTAATTATTTTGTCCTGCCAAATTAAATTTGCGATGTAGCTGCTGGAAAGGGTTTTTAGAACCAGATGAAAAATAGGGCTTCAAATAGTTTCTTGCTGCAGAAATATTGATATTAGAAGACAGAGGGAACAAGAGCAAATGAATGTAAATCTATGCAAGATTTTGTTTTAGTATAAGAGGATCAAGAATGCTACAAAGGATTGCGACTGTTTGTTGTTACAAAGCCTTACCCCATGATGCTCTGAAAATAATTCATACAACATATAGAAATTAACTAGCAGAATATGTAGAATATATACTGTCTACAATATATACAGAATATACAGTATATTGTGTTCGTTGAACACAATACAGAAGCCTTATGATGGCAGATGAAATGTTGCTACAACTTTAAAAGCACAACTACAATGACGTGGGATAATACCCGAAGGAAGCTGAACAGCATGTGTGTGTGTGTGTGTGTGTATAAACAAACAGAAGTATAAAAGTTTCAATATTTATATTTTTATAAGCTCAAAAAATAAAAACAAAAAAGCCACAAACAAGAACAAACATGTTTAAATGATAAAAAGAATGCTGATATTCAAGCTACAAAAGTAAATTGTTTCAACACCATAATTAAATCATCCAGTTTTTAATTAAGATTTGGCATTATTCACAGTGGAAGAATGGTTGGTGAAACTGACAGAACTTGATGAGATGGAAAATCTGAATCTGACTTCTTTGATTTGAGAAAAGATGATAGAATAGAATAACAGAGTTGGAAGGGACCTTGGAAGTCTTCTAGTCCAATCCCCTGCTTATGCAGGAAACCCTAATACCATTTCAGACAAATGATTGTCCAGTCTCTTCTTAAAAACTTCCAGCATTTACAACTTCTGGAGGCAAGTTGTTCCACAGATTAATTGTTCTAACTTTTATCTACATTTATTGTGTAATAATATCTAGATTTATTGGTGACTGGAAACCCGTTATGGACTTTTTGTGTAACTATAAAAAAACAAATTAGTACTTTATCATTTTGATTAGTCAGAGATTACAGGAAGAAGAGGATCATGATGTAACTTCAAACAGAGAATTTAAAATATAATTTGCACTTAAAACTGCTGTTAGGAATATCAGAAGCTACTTCTTGAAACCTTTACATCTTTCTTTATATCTTTTTCTCTATTTTCCAGTCTTTTATATTTTCTGCTTTTATTATATGTTATTTTTCTCTTTTTCATTTTCTGTATTATAATTAACTTGTATTCTTATTGCTCTTAAAGTTTTCAACATTTTTTAAACAAACATATTTTTTAAAAAATATTTTAGTTTACCTACAATTCAGTGTCAACTCTTATTGTTTGGAACTTAATCATTTTTGTGATTCTCTTTCTTGTAAGGTCGGTGAGTGTATAAATTTCTCCAAATATTGAATTTAAGAACTGAAGGCCAACAGAAACCAAAATGAGGTCATTGAAAAGGCAAAGAAAGTACTAGAATACTGGAAGAATCGTTTATAGTACTACCTATGAATGGTAAAGATTCCTCGAAGTCACACTGGGTAGTCACACACATTTCTGATACATCTGTGTTTAAGTTTCAATTTAAAATTGGTTGCAATTACTGTTTTCTGAGTTATGGCCCTGACTGGCTAGTCTAGCCTATAGTCCTGAAATTCCCTCTTGGTCTCTCATCAGTGGTCCAGCTCTAGTTATCTTCTGCTAATTCAGCCAAAGTCATTGAACAGAAATGTCTTATACAAGTATTATTTATGACAAACTGTTGGTGGTAGAAGGAAAATTGTTCCCACCAAAAGCTGAACATGTTCAACGGCTGTCATCAGTAAGAAAAATACTGTAAGGAAGTCCAAAGATGGGAGAAAGAAAGAATGTCTTCCTTGAAGATAATCATATTAGAATCCTGAACACGAGTTTTCTTTTTTTTTTTTTTTGGGGGGGGGGGTCGTTAGCAACATTGTACAGTTTACTCTCTATTTTGCAAACTGAGACCCCAGCGCGAAGGTTCTAGCTAATTGACATTAAGGACCAGGCAAACTCCCAAGCACCTCTCAACAGTAAGTTAATAGTTTTTTTCACAAACCAAATCAGAACCGAAGTAATCCTTATAAGCTAAAGTTACCCGAACTATCATCCGAAACGCAACCAGGACGTCCACCACCATACCGCAGACGAGTAACAGTTTTTCTCAGTTTCTAGAACTTCACAGGATATACACTGCTCAAAAAAATAATTAAAGGGAACACAAAAATCAAGACTACCTAGATCTGAATGAATGAAAGTATTTCTCAATAGTTTGAGAAACTTTGTTCATGTACATAGTTGAATGTCGCTGTACAATACAAACAAAATCACACACAATTATCAAAATGGAAATCACAAATTGTAGCAACCCATGCGGGGTCTGATTTGGGAGTCTCACCCTCAAATTAAAATGGAAAGAAAACATTACAGGGCTGATCCAACTTTCGATGTGACATGTCTTATAAAACAACAAATCAAAAGTGAGGGACTCAGTTAACTGGTCGTTGGTCCTCCACTACTTATGATCTCCCCTATAATTGCCTGTGCCATGCTCCCTGATGAGTGGTGGATGGTCATCTCCTGCAGGATCTCCTCCCACACTTGGACTAAAGCATCCCCCCAACCCCCTCCTTCTGGGACGTCTGTGTGCAACCGTAGGGATTGGTGGATGGAGCAAGAGACATGATGCGCCAGATTGTGTTAATTGGATTCAGGCTTTCGTGGGGAAACAGCGCGGCCATCCATACCATTCAATGCCTCCATCTATGTAGGAACTCGCTGACACTCTCCAGCCACATGAGGTCTAACATTGTCATGCATTAGGAAGAACCCAGGGCCAACCGCACCAAGATATCGTCTCACAAGGGGTCTGAGGATCTCAACTTGGTACCTAATGGCAGTCAGGCTACTCTGCGAGCAGCATGGAGGACTGTGCAGCCCCCTAAAGAAATGCCACCTTCCTACACCATTAACTGACCCGACTGCAAACCAGTCCATGCTGAGGATGTTGCAGGCAGCAGAACGTTCTCCACAGCGGTCTCCAAGATCCTGGTCACGTCTGTGTCACATGCTCAGTGTGAACCTGCTTTCATCTGTGAAAAGCACAAGGCCCAGTGGCAAATTTGCCAATCTTGGTGTTCTCTGGCAAATGCCCAAAACGTCCTGCATGGTGTTGGGCTGTGAAACACACACCCCCACCTGTGGACATGGGGTCTTCATACCACCCTCATGGAGTCTATTTCTGACCGTTTGAGCGCAGCCACATGCACATTTGTGGTCCACTGGAGGTCATTTGCAGGGCCTCTAGCAGTGTTCCCCCTGTCCCTCCTTGCGACAAAGGTGGAGGGTAGCAGTGCCTGATGCTGGTGGATTGTTGCCCTCCTACAGCCTCCTCCACATCTCCTGATGTACTGGCCGTCTCCTGTAGGCCTCCATGCTCACTGGATGCTACAGTTTGACAGCCACAGCAAACCTTCTTGACACAGCTCGCATTGATGGAGTTGCCATCCTGGATGAGCTGCACTACCTGAAGCCACTTGTGTGGGTTGTAGACTCCGTCTCATACTACCACTAGAGTGAAAGCACCGCGCCAGCATTCAAAAGTGACCAAAACCATCAGCCAGAAAGCATAGGAATTGAGAAAGTTGGTCTGTGGTCACCACACCTGCAGAAACCAGCTCCTTTATTGGGATGTCTTGCTAACGTGCCACTTGCTTTCCACCTGTTGTCTATTCCATTTGCACAACAGCATGTGAAATTGATTGTCAATCAGTGTTACAGAAGTGTGACTGACTTGGAGTTACATTGTGTTGTTTAAGTGTTCCCTTAATTTTTTTTTTGAGCAGTGTATTTAAGTCAGTCACTGTTGTATAGCCAGGTATATCCCATTGCAGAGGGATAGTAGAGGAAATGTCACTGGGTTTGCCACCCTGAGCTTCTGGAGAATACAAATCTATCAGATAACTGAATAAATATAGTAAAGATGCTCACAGGTTGACTGGTTTTACGGACAGCATAAGGGAGGTGCTTTGCCGTTGCCTCACAACAGCTCAACTCTTCATATCTTCTGATCCAGACAAAGCCAGCCTGATGCTACCATGTGCTATGACCATGTAAATAAATAAATAGCAGTATATGTAAAAGCAGCTTTTACATTCTATTTCAGTGACCTGATTTGAATTATTGACAGCTTGCATTACAATCAGCTAAAACTACTATCACTAGAACAAGTCTTTGGAAGATACAGGATAGGAAGGACAGGGGAAGATTTTAAAAGGTACATGGCACACAGAAAACTGTTTGCATATTCTCAGTCATCCACAGCATCAGGCAGGGTTTAAAAAGACATCTCTCCACATATTTACTATCTCATTATCCCTGATTCTAACAGCCACAATGGGATGGCATGTCTAAATCACATCCCATGTGTATTCATCCTCCCAAGGTACAAATCTTGTTTGTAGATTTGAGAACTGCAAATGCTCTTTTAGTCTTTAGGTACGGGATTTTATGTATAGATACATATGTAAACATACATACATACACACACGCACACACACACACAAAATCTTAAATAAATAAATTCAATCTTCCAAAACAGTATTTCTCAAACTGTGGTCCTACAACCCTCTGGAGTCCTCCAAAATCTCAGGAGTCTGCAAAATCAAAATTACTTGCCAGTCTACATTGAAAAATCATACAATATTAAAATCTCAACAAATTAGTGTGAGATTTACTGTTGCTATTAACTTGCAAGTCTCTGAAGTGTGGCTATTTCTCTGGATATTTGGACCAGGAAGGTAAGTGAAAATCTGTGAAACACCTATGAGTTGTATTTGTAGAACATGTTAAAGGTGATTAGTTTTAACTTTGGGTGGTTCATTTGTGGTCTGATAGGTTTCACTAACTGAACTCATTTTGTCAGCTTATGAGCTGCTGTATGGTTCAAACTTAAAAAATGGCTTAATAATAAAGATTAGTAAGTTAAGTTTTGGATAAATTCAAATATGACTCTAAGCCCAACTGCTATATTCACAGAATATTGTATGTTACAATGTTCCATGACAAACAAATGAATCAAATTATGGATAAAACAATGGCTGAATTATCCAGTGCCAACCCTTTTAACCTAGTCTATTATGTATTATGTCATAAAACTTACAGGTTCTATTATAACTAATCTCAATAGAAGTAGTTCTGCTCTTCCTGTGGAGTTAATTTCCTGATCGGGTTTTACTTACTGAGATTGACATGAAGCACAAGTACATTTTCCTCCCTCAAATTTTCTCACCATTCCCAGGGACAGTTGGTCCAACCAATTCTTGAGTCGTGGTGGTGGTAGTGGTAGTAGAGAATAGAATGGAATGGAATGGAATAGAATAAGAATAGAATAGAACAGAACAGAATAGAATAGAACAGAATAAACAGAGTTGGAAGGGACCTTGGAGGTCTTCTAGTCCAACTAGATTAGGCAGGAAATCCTACACTATTTCAGTCAAATGGTTGTCCAATCTCTTCTTAAAAATGTTCAGTGTTGGAGCATTCACAACTTCTGGAGGTAAGTTGTTCCACTGATTAACTGTTCTAACTGTCAGGAAATTTCTCCTTAATTCTAGATTGCTTCCCTCCTTGATTAGTTTCCATCTATTGCTTCTTGTCCTGCCCTCAGGTGCTTCAGAGAATGGCTTGACTCCCTCTTCTTTGTGGCAGCCCCTGAGATATCAAAACACTGCTATCATATCATCCCCAGTCCTTTTCATTAGACTAGACATACCCAATTCCAGCAACCATTCTTTCTCTATTTTAGCCTCCAGTCCCCTAATCATCTTAGTCTCTGACCTTCTTGGTTTTCCCCTTCCAAATAAATCCCAAGGAAAATCATTAGGCAAGGAGGGACTCACAACAGTGGTGGTATTTGACAGGTTCTGCCCGGTTCTGGTGAGCCGGTAGGAGCGATGAGCAGTGGGGACTGAACCAATTCTCTTCGCCACTCTGCTGTTGGGCCCACTCACCAGCCGGGCTCCCCTACTCACTTTTATCCGCTGAATTTGAAGTGCAGCTGCTTTGCAAGGCACAAAATAGCACCGAGCAGTAGCTGCTGAAGCAACCGGGATCATGCAGGCTTGCAGGAGGTGAGTTAAAATGCCTGTGCGCCTGCACAAATGCCTGTGCGCCTGCGCAAAGTGCACATTTGGTGCGTGCATGCATGCATGCAAAATGCGCCCACCAAGCCATGCCCACTGAACCAGTGGCAACAATATTTGAATCCCACCACTGACTCACAAGTATTTTTTAGATCAGCAAATAGAAGTTTCAGCTTGGCAGAAATAAAAATTAATACACAGCAATCTCCCTTCACAATGGTGGAATAAATTCAAAAGGGTGATGAATTTTGGGTGATATATTCATCACCTAAAGACATGCAACACTCCTTATAACTGAAATAGAACTTAAGGGTGTTTTTTTTGTGTGTGTGTGAAAGACATACTATCATAAAACTGGAAGGTGAATTTTACTTTACAGTTTCCTTAAGCACTCTTTGGTTTCTTGTTGTCTAACTAAAGAACTATCAGTGGGATACTAAGTTTAGATGAGTTCCATCTTTATTGAAAATCAGTGGAGAAAGACAGTCCACTATAAGTCAGATCTCACCCATTTAAGTTAACTGAGAAGATGCAGCTAACTTTTCCTAGATCTGTACCAGTATATGCTGAGATAAACAAAATTTCACAGTGAACAGCAGCGGTGATTTTAACACTTATTATATCATCAGCATAGTTAAGGAGCTTGAAATACAAATACTAAGCCCAGAAGGTCCTATCAATGGCCTAAGTGGCTTGTAAGAAAAATGCTAATATAGCAGAGTCATTCACATGAAACTTGATCACACTCGGAAGTATCTGAAAGCAAGCTTGCAAAGGCTATCAGTGTGCATCACATCAGTCAAACACTCATCAATAAAAAAGAAATATTTTCTGGGGGATAAAAAAACCCTGATCCCGCTGGACATCTTTGATTTACTGTCTGCTCTCTGTGTGCTGTAAATTGATCCTACTGACTTCCCACCTCCTCTTAGATGTAACCCGCTTCCGCCTGGGTGCTACAAGAATCATTTACATTGACAAATGGATCCAGCCCAGGCATCAGTGAATCCCTTTTTCTCTCCCACAACAAAACAGCTTTTGTCCCTTTAAGGCCTGTAGCAATCTATGATTTCAGCAGGAGACATTCTGTCTCAAAGTCAGCTCTGCTTGAGTTTGTGAATGAGAGGAGTGGATCTGTCCAGACGGAAAACACAGCATTTCTTTTGTGCCTGGAAGTTGCCAAGGCATTGAGGCACATTTCCTTCCAACATCCTATTTCCCCCACTCCCCCAAGAATTAATGTCCCTTGAAAAATTAATTTATCTGGTGTTACTCAGTGGGTTCAAAGGCCTGAACTGAGGAACACTGATCTGTGCAAGATGTGCCAAAAGCAGAGAAATGGCTGTATTTTCTTTAGCTGGTAATGTATCTTGTTGCAAAACCATAGCCACAATGACACCTGTGGTAGCCTGAGTCTTCTGTAAGGATCAGGATCAACCCTATCATTAAACAGAGAAAGTTGCCTCGGATAGGAAATAGGAGAGAGGCAGGCATGTGCCCAGAATACTCTAATCTAGGCTGCTGGCCATAGGTGCGGTGGAGTTTATTATTCTTCCATCATTGTTGAAAAAATATCCAATTACCAGTATCCGTTCTGCATGTGGAATGGAAAGGGGGCAATAGCGATGCATGTGGAATGTATAGAAGTTGATGTTATTTTACTTTAAAATTGATTAATGTCTTGATAAATGATAAAAACATAGAATAACAGAGTTGGAAAAGAGCTTGCAGGTCATTTAGTCCAACCCCATTTGAGCAGGAGAGTCTATACCATTTCAGATAAATGGCTGTTCAGTCTCTTCTTGAAAGTCTATAGTGATGGAGCATTCCATTGGTTAATTGTTCTCACTGTTAAGAAATTCCTTCTTAGTTTTAGATTGCTTTTCTCCTTGATTAGTTTCCATCCATTGCTTCTTGTCCTGCCTTCAGATGTTTGGAGAATAGATTTACCCCCTCAAATTTTAGAACACACTTCAATGTCTTCATAAAAACTGCTAAGCCCTTTCCCTAAATTTACAGTTTTAAATCTCTCTCTCTCTCTCTCTCTCTCTCTCTCTCTCTCTNTCTCTCTCTCTCTCTCTCTCTCTCTCTCTCTCTCTCTCTCTCTCTCTCTGTGTGTGTGTGTGTGTGTGTGTGTGTTCCTACTATACCCAGAAATATAAAGCAAAGTCTGCAAGATATATTTAAGTCCACCATTCTTGTTATGTTCTCACCTTTTCTATGGTTTGGCCAATAAATGCAAAAGTACTAATAAAGGAGAATATATGTAGCTCAGGTTTTGCAAGAAAATAATGTAAATATACATTTGAAATTGTCATGAAATTATGTTATGGTTATTGTGCATTCTCGTTGATGAAGTAACAAGTGACATGCATATTAACTTAAACACAATGAGGACAACAGAATGAAGTGAAATGCAAATGGAGTGGACAAAATTTGTTGATGCTACTGTGATTAGCTGACAGTTAATACTGATTTGTCCTATTCTTGCATTTATTGTATTATAAGGTACTCAAGTATATATATCTATTGCCTCTCTTATTATAATACAGACAGCTTTCCTATAGTTCAGGGCCTCCTATTAATACACTTAGACAAAATTTCTCCCATAGAACTTTTTTTAGGTTAGGAAGAGAAGGCAGCCACGGAAGCTGCAGAGTCATCTAAAAGCATACTACAAAAAACAGCAACGATTTTAGTTTTGTTCATTGATTTATTT
Organism: Laticauda laticaudata; assembly: GCA_004320025.1. Classification (NCBI taxonomy): domain Eukaryota; kingdom Metazoa; phylum Chordata; class Lepidosauria; order Squamata; family Elapidae; genus Laticauda; species Laticauda laticaudata. The sequence goes on from BHFT01008325.1 coordinate 34,823, forward strand.
CTTAATAATTTGTAATGATGTTTACAGATACAAGGATTTAAAAACTAATACAAACTCGGAAAAATATAAAAAGAAAAAGTGCAGAGAAAAAGAAAAAATTAAAGAGAAAAGATAAATGATTTTGCCCTTTGTCAATAGAAGTCCAAAAAATTTCAGTAACTTATGACCTCTGATATTTCAACCAAAAATATCTTCTTTCCATATTTCATTCCTTAAAACCACATCATTCAGTCCTAATCAGCAAAAGTCCATTAAGAGTTATCAGAATAACAATATATATAATTTTGATCAAATAAACCAACTTTGTGTTCCTTTGGTTAATTTTTTAAAATCTTGATTTTTAATCCCTTTAAGTGGTGTCCCAAAAGTCCATTTCTTTCCATTTTCTTTTTTGCATCTTCTCAAAAACTTATTCATACTATATACCTAGTAAATCTAAAATAAGAAAATTATTCATGTCACTCTTCTGATTCACTTTGTGTATAATCCTTTTAGCTTGTAAGGCCTCAACCAATTTCATTTGTATATTCAGTGTAACAGTTTTTCAGTATTATTCTTGTAGCTTGACAATTTAAATAAAAGATATTCAGAGTTGGAAGGGACCTTGTTAGGTCATCTAGTCCAACCATTTTATATCCATTTTTTAGATCCACATTGAATCAGCCTGTTTTATTCAGTAAAAGTTGTTCCTCTACTATAATTTATTTTAAAGCTATATTTATAAATAGCAGACAATCTTAAGAGTAACTAATAAATACATAATTCTCAAATATCCTTGAATTCAAAGTCAGATTATTTTGCTCCATTCTGTATTAAAGGGTCTTCTTTAACTATAATCTTTAGTTCTTTCTGATTTCCTTAGTGACATTTCAAAATCCCCTCATCATTTTTAAAAAAAACATTTTCTCACACAAAAGTTTCTGACACTTAATTTCAAAATCTTCATAGGAAGGATTCTTGTAATTCACTTCAATAACTTAATTCAAGTCCTTCTATAGCCTCTTAAACTGTTTACAAGTTTACAAAATTGATGTTCTAATCATCCTTTTGCGTTTTTTTTTTTCCAAATCCTTAAACTTGCATGAAACTTCTTTCATCAAGAATAAAAAGAAATTCACCGGGTATAATGAAACGTGCCTTTCTGATTCTGAAAGTACTTAATATCCAAAAAGCCATGAACAAGCAATTTCCAGAAGAGATTAAAAAAGGAAGTGTGCAAACCAAAAAATTGTTTGAAAGTACTGTAGGAAGTTATCACCCACCTCTCTCTTAAAAAAATGAAATATTCTAGGAAATATTAAAAAGACAGAATATTTCTCTAAAAAGTAGAAACTCAGAAGCAGAAACTCACCTTAGAAGCAGAAACTCACCACCCCCACCTTTACTAATGGGCCATTATTCTGGCCTAGGCCAGCCTATTTTATATAACAAAGATCTCCAGGTAGTGTTATAGGAATTGCCCAAAGTCCTTTCATTACATCATCATCCAGCAAGGTTCAACCAAGCCTGGGACTCAGGTCAGCCTACAGAGTTGCTCCTGCATAGCCCCATGGGAGTCTGACAACCAATCAGAATACAAGCTCAAATTCAAATCCCAACAGAGGGTATAAAACCCAGGCACACTCAGCACATCACGCCTTCCTACTTTTCCTTCATCTTGAAGCATGTGATTGTTCTTTTCACTTTGCTCCAAGCCATGTGGTCTTGTCCACCATTAAACCATTTTTCCAAGCAGTCACCTTGTTTTCCAGTGTCTTTCTTCCCCACTTGGAACTGAACCCAGAAAGATAATTCTTCCAACAGTACCAAGTTACAGCACGGGCAAGATGGCAGTGTTTCAACTTCTAGAACTCTAAAACCTTCCAGAGACGTACAACTCTCCTCATGGGGACCCCACTGTATGGAATACTTGTGGATAATCCTGGTTCTCTCCTTGCTCTGGAGAGGAAATCAGAGGAGTTGATCCAGTAACAACTCCTCCTTCTGCTATAGTCATGAGTGTGCTCTTACAGAGCCATCTTTATTTATTTATTTATTTATTTGATTTGTCAATTGCTTACAAGATAATAGGTATAAGTAAATACATAGTTTTGAAGACATGAAATGGGTACATATAAGAAAAAATAAAAGAAAGAATAGGATAGGGATGGTAGACACGGTGCGCTTATGCACACCCCCTACAGACCTCTTAAGAAAGGGGTGAGGTCAATAGTAGACAGTCTAAAGTTAAAGTTTTTGGGGTTTGGGGAAGAAACTAGAGTCAGGTAGAGTATTCCAGACACTGACCACTCTATAGCTGAAGTCGTATTTCCTGCAATCAAGTTTGGTGCGGTTAACCTTGAGTTTGTATCTATTGTGTGCTCTTGTCTGCTATTCTATTCACACTGTGTGCCTCTTGTTGTTGTTATGGTTTGAAGCCTGAACTAACCTTATTTGACAGGGTAGCGCCGTCATAGACATTGCCAATGTACATGATTTAATATACCCATACTGAGATCAGGACAAGAGCGGTAGTAATTCCAAGGTTTTCTAGCGTTCTAGCAATTCTAAGTCTAGGTGGCATAACGCTATTCATAAACGGTTAGGGATTGAGAACTTCTTCTTGTGAAGCTATTTCTTGCGACTCTTCTCAAGCCATGGCCTAATATCAGATTTACGTATGCTGATGGCGTCCGAACTGATGTGACCTGGTATACATTCGAGTATTGATCTCGTCAAATGTTTTGTATGCCTCTAAATAGTGTACATCTATAAGTTAATGTACTTATTTGAATATTAGCCACGGACGAAAAGCAACACAGGGTATGTTCGAGTTTACAACTCTTAACGCCTTTTTGGCTATGTGTTGTAAGTGGGCTCTGAGTAACTAGCATCATTATTGAGCATATGAGTATTCCAAGGTCCTTTTACAGAGCTTGGAATCATTCAAATCAACAATACTTGACTATTTAAGATTGCTATTTTATTTTACTATAGAATTTTTTTTTTCCATCATGCGTAAGACAGAGCATTTTATTTGTGACGACTGTTTGAATTTGCCCTTTGTTTGACCATTATGATACATTAGTCAAGATCTTTATGATAGATCGGTAGCGTACCTATGTCCTGTGGTGTTGAATAGCTTCACAATCTGCATCAGTGAAGAGAATGCAGTTGCTCTTAATATGATCACAGAGGTCATTTATGTAGAGTATGAAAAGAGTTGGTCCTAGAAAACTGCCTTGGGGACACCTCTATTGACAGGTACAGAATTTGATAGGACACTCCAATTTTGACCATTTGTCGTCTATTTGACAGGAATGCTTCAGCTCACTGTTGCTTTCCCAAGAGTCAGTTTCATTGACTGATTGATTGGCTTGATTCAGTTTGTCACTGCCCAATTCTAAACTGACTCTAGCCAGTTCTTTTGTCAGCAAAGAAAACTTTTCAGAAATTTTGTCAACCAGTAAAATATGCATTGCCACCTGAGTTTGCTGCCAAGAGGACTTATTCTGAGTAATAATAGCTTACAGTTAACTCAGCTGATATTGGTAGAAAATAGATAGTATTATGATAGCCACTACATACTCACTGCATCCAAAAAAGGTCTATAATACTCAAAAACACAATAACTTGACATTCATTTCAGTCACATCACATTTCAGTCACATCAACTTATGATATGGAAAGGTTGTTGTAGGAGTAATTCAGTTCAAAAGAAATCCAATGACATTATTTCTAAGATATATTTTCTTATGAAAAGAAAAAACAAAGAATAGACTGCTATCTTCCACATCCTCAGTATCTCAGAATTTTTCTGGCTCTAAAAAATGTGCAAGAGGCACTATCCACACAAAACATTTGGATTGTTCATTTTAAGCCCCTGTCACACTGCACCAACGGATGCAAAGAGGATGTAAAACAGACAAAAAATCTTGCCATCCGTTGGTTAA
>BHFT01008326.1:0-25230 GCA_004320025.1 Laticauda laticaudata
CCTCCTCCTCCTCCTCCTCCTCCTCTCCACAAACCCCTTCTAGCACTGATGATGTTCTCTAGTTTAGTCATGAAACATCTACAATTCAAAGAACCTCACAGTTGATCTCTGAGCTACAAATATTCTCTTCTCTTCTGTTAGTAAGGAAAATAGCTACTAGAAGCCAAGCTGGGCACCTTCTCCTGGACTGGCTTCAGGACCTTAAATGTCATTGATACTACTACCATCAACTGATATAGGATTAGTAAGATGTCCCTTCCGTAGGAGCACCTCACAAGCCATAGGTTTGGTATCCTGCATCAGGAAGCTCTACAACTCACCTCTGAGATCCCCAAAACCATATTGTTCCAGTGGTTGAAGGCATTTTCCATGCCTAGGTCCTTTCAAGTGAAGTGAACCACCATGTGGCTTTGTTGGAGAACATGCTCTAGTTTCTGCCAGGCTTTCTTCGGGTTTAATTCCTCTATTTCCTGGTAGGCAAATTTGGAGAAAATGTGCCGTACCATTGAGGACCAGTCTACAGATCACCGCGCCAAGTTGGAGGAGACTCAACGGACCCTGAATGACACAAACACCCAGCGAGCGAAACTGCTCACCGAAAATGGTACCGGATACCATATTTCTCCCTCTTGTTGTCTATGTTGGTTCTCCTTCATCCAGGTCATGGTTGTCCCAAAGGTAGTTCTCCAAAAGACAAGTGGGCTTTATTTTTCCTTGAAGGTCTTTCACTTCTCATCCAAGAAGCTTCTTCAGTTCTGACTGAATGGTGGAGGATGGAAGGATTTATATTTGTTTGCAGTCATCTGGTCATTAGTATTCCCTTTGAGAGTCATTGAGGCTACTTGGAGGTTTATCTGTGCCTTTAGGGCCTCCTGAATAGTGCAAATGGGTGTGGAGCTTTATCTGTGCCTTTAGGGCCTCCTGAATAGTGCAAATGGGTGTGGAGGTTTATCTGTGCCTTTAGGGCCTCCTGAATAGTGCAAATGGGTGTGGGACTTTCTTGGAATTTCTGAAAGGAGTGTATTGTAAACATTTACAATCCATTTGCACTACTCTGGAGACCCTGAGGGCACCGATAAATGGCCTCAACAACTTTCAGAGTAAGTACTAGCAACCAGATGACTGCAAGGAATATAAATCCTACCGTTCTCCACCATTCAGTCAGCACTGAAGAAGCTTCTTGGATGAGAAGAAAAAGGTCTTCATGGAAAAATAAAGACAATCCAGTTGCCTCTTTGCATCTCCCTCTTGTTTTTCTACACCTCTTTATGAGGTCCACCCAAGAAGAAACTTCTATCTCATGTGGCTTCTGGCATCCACCTTTCCTCCTTTCCCACTCTCAGGAGAACTCGCCCGACAGCTTGAAGAGAAAGAGGCCCTTGTTTCCCAGCTGACCCGTGGGAAACAATCCTACACACAACAGATGGAGGATCTCAAGAGACAACTGGAAGAGGAGACCAAGGTGAAGAAACATCACTTGGGAAAAGTGGGTATGGGTTTTTGAGATGAAGGTAGGAAGTGTGATGGGCATCCTCCAAACTGACACATGTTCTCGCTGATGTAGGCCAAAAACGCTCTAGCGCATGCTTTGCAGTCTTCTCGCCACGACTGCGATCTTCTGAGGGAACAGTATGAGGAGGAGATGGAGGCCAAAGCTGAGCTCCAGCGTGTCCTCTCCAAGGCCAACTCGGAGGTGGCCCAGTGGAGAACCAAGTATGAAACGGATGCCATCCAGAGAACGGAGGAGCTGGAGGATGCCAAGTAAGTGAGGGAGATGAATTCAAGAGGCCATATTTTAACCTTCAGCCCATCCTGAAGGTTAAAAGGTAGATGGCCAGCTTGGATCACCAACAAGCATGACTTTTGACATGGTGTTCATGCTTAAAGATAGCACTGCTTTGAGTATGTCAACAAATACAGGTAGCCCTCAGCTTACGACTTGCATTGCTAATTGAGATGGTTATTAAGGGAGTTGTGCTCAATTTTATGACCATTTTTGCTGTGGTGGTTGGTCAAGTTGTTAAGTGAATCCAGCTTCCCTTGTTGACTTTGCTTATGTCCAAAGCCAGCTGGGAAAGTTACAAATAGTGAGCATGTGATCTCGTGTTGTGGTAAGCCGGCAGCAGGTGTGGACGGTGGAGGAGAGTGGGGACTCGGATGAGGAGCTGGGACCATCAGGGAGTGGACTGCTGCCTTCAGGGATTGTGGGAGCTAGTAGCAGTGATGAGAAGGTTCCCAAGGAGCCTGTGCCAAGTGTGTGTGAGCGCAGGATGATTTATAGAAGAGGACAGCTGGAACAGCACAGGCAACTCGGGAATAAGGATGAAACGTAATGGCCCCTCCTGCCAGGGAGTATAAGCCTGGTTTCAAAAGGGTTTTGCTTTTGCAGAAAGCAAAAACGTTCTGATGACTCAGCATTATGTGTAGAGACTCTGAAGAATTCTTTTCTTTTTTGGCTGGACTAATTGGCTGCAAGCCATCTTTTATCTACAAAGAAGTTATTTGTAGATTAAAGCTATGAAGGTTTGAGTTGCTGCGCTTGTTTGAGATTTTCTTCCTGGTAACAGGGTTGGGTCAGAACACGTTGGGACAGTGCCACTGTCATATATACATGCCAGTCGCCAACAATCCGAAATTTGATCCTGGGACCTCAGGGACTCTGACAGTTGTAAGTGTGAAGACAAGTTTGTTGGTCATTTTTTTTTTCAACAAAGTCATCACTTTGAATGGTCATTAAATGAACGGATGTAAGACAAGGACTACCTGTATCCAAAATTGATTTTGGAAGGGCTTATAGATGGCAATATTTTCTACCTGGACTACTGTGTGTTTTGACAACCTCTCCAGGATGAGATTGAGCTATTGAGGAAGGACATTGGAGCCTTGAAACCCTCGTTTGGGACCTGTTCATAGCTCCTGGCCTCCATATCTTTGTGTCTCATAAACATGTGCCCCATATTTGCGTTTCTCCTCCCTCCTCCCTTCCTATGTCTTCTCTACCCCTCCTGTTGCGGTCTGTTGGCTGCCGCCCCCTCCAACAACTGAATCAGAGGAGGGGGAGGAAGAGGAGGTGGGGGAGTCAGGATTAGCCTCAGGACAACCTGAGATGCTCCAAGGGGAAAGAAGGAATGGAGCTGGCAGAGAGAGGGGGGGGGAGGAGGGGAGGGAGAGGGGGATGGAGCCTGGGCCATCCATCAACCCTCAGATGGAGAGTCAACATGTCTGGAAGTGGCTGATGAGGAAGAGGAGGAACAGCTGGGTCCAGTGCCTGATGTACGGATGCGCAGAAGGCAGAGGAGAGGAGAGCAGTGGAAATCTATGGGCCAGTCCTTGGGAAGGAAGAGTCACTGCTACTAGTGAGACCCCACCTAGCTCTGGGGGTAAAAGGCAGGGGGATGAATAGATGTGGCAGATAACTATTCATCTTCCAGACGGGTGGACTTGTTAGCCTGCGAGAGAAACTTTTTACCGGGGCTGCCGGTGCTCCTAATTAAAGGAATCTTTTGAATTCACGTCAGAGGGTTTGTCGTGTTTGGGGAGCTGGGTCAGAATACCTCCCCTCAAGACCCCGGGCATCTCTTTTCACCAGTGCTTCCTCTAATGAAGAAGCTTTTGGCTCGGGTTATATTTGACCTTGACAGTGTATAAGACGAGCAAAAAGCTTGTTGGTTGGAGGAGATTTCCCCACTTAAAAACACCAAGGTAGGTGGGTTGGGATGGTTTTGCTGGGGGGATGTCCTGGTTTTGAGGACCAAAAACTTATCTTTGTCCTACAGAGCCAAAACGAGCAAGGGAGGACTATATATCTTCCAGACTCCAAATTTGTGGTTTCCACCTTATTTACAAATCTATCGCAGAGCATGAGATGATCAGTTGGATTTGGCTGGCCACTCGTAGTGTTCTTCATCCAGAGAAGAACGGGGGACTTGCTTTCCCCATCAGCTGTGGGAAGGAGAAGGCCTCTTCTATAGGTAACCTTCTCTTGGTTGTCCTCATGTGCCAGGAAGAAGCTGGCCCAGAGGCTGCAGGAGGCGGAAGAAGCCGTGGAGGCGGTGAACGCCAAGTGTTCGTCGCTGGAGAAGACCAAACACCGCCTGCAGAACGAGATTGAAGATCTGATGGTGGATGTGGAGCGCTCGAACGCGGCCGCAGCTGCCCTGGACAAGAAGCAAAGGAACTTCGATAAGGTGAAGTTCACAGAGACCATCCGTCTCGGCTCCCATAGGGGACCCTGCTCCAGTTCAGTTGATACATTGTTTATCAACAGAAATTGCTGTTGTGACTGCCTGTATTGGGGGGGAAGAGGAAAAGGAAAGGGAAACGGAAGAGGATGGAGGAGAAGGAAAAGAGGAGAAAGAGGAGGGGAAGTGGAAGGGGAGGGGGGAGGAAAAGAGGACAAATGAGGGTAAGTGGAAGAGGAGAAGGGAAAGAAAAGGGAGGAGGGAAAGAAGGGGAAAGAGAAAGGGAAGAGAAGGAAGAGGATGAAAGAAGAAGTGGAGGAGCGGAAAAGGAGAAGGAGAAAAAGGAAAAAGAAGGGGAGAGAGAGGAGGGAAGGAGAAGGGGAAAGAAAAAGGGAAGAGGAGGAGAAGGATGAAAGGGGAAGGGGAGAAGGAAGAGGAAGAAGGAGAAATGAAGGAGAAGGAGGAGATGGAGAAGGAGGAGGAGAAGGGGAAGGAGAAGAAGGAAATAGGATAAAAGAAAAAGAAGAAACCCAACTCTTTTGTCTTCCTCATCCTCTTCCGCCTCAGATCCTCTCCGAATGGAAGCAGAAGAATGAAGAATCTCAGGCAGAACTAGAGGCTTCCCAGAAGGAGTCCCGTTCCCTCAGCACGGAGCTCTTCAAGCTAAAGAACGCCTATGAGGAGTCCCTGGAACTCCTGGAGACCTTAAGAAGAGAGAACAAGAACTTGCAAGGTAGGTTGAATTGGGTGGGCAGGAGGAGGGGCAGAGGTGGCTCCTCAAAGCCTCCTTGCTTGGTGGTGCCAGATGTTGAGCGATATCTCTTCCCTCTCCTCCTCCTCCTCCTCCTCCTCCTCCTCCTCCTCCTCGCGTGGCCCAAATCTCTTTCTTCTTCTCTATCCACAGAGGAGATTTCGGATCTCACCGAACAGCTGAGCCAAGGGGCCAAAAGTATGCATGAGCTGGAAAAAGTGAGGAAGCAGCTGGAGTCTGAGAAAGTGGACTTACAGGCAGCTCTGGAGGAGGCAGAGGTGGGGTACCTTGCTTACCTTCCCTTAAAACATCACATTTTCCCCTCTCTTATGTCTTTCCTATTTCACTATTAAAGCAATTTAAAGCATCTGAAACAGTAGTTAGAGTTCCTTCCCAGGTGGGAAGGGAGACAAACTGCTTTACTTACTGATTTCACCTATTCTCAAAGAGAGACAATACTCTGGAACAGGAGGCATTTAATGAAAGGCACAAAAGAGCTAAAGAGAACAGCAGAATCTGGAATAATTTAATTGAAGGCACAGGAGAGCTAAGTATTTTCACAGTGCTATCCCTATAAGATTTTCTGTTTCTGTTGCCTTTTAAAAGAAAACACTGCAAATCCAGATTGTGTAAAAAAACCTGCAGATATCACATTGATACCAAAGCCCAGATTCCATTAAAAAAAATAAGTGGAATTTTAGAGAAAAAGGACAAGGAAGGAAGCTGCTAACTCATAAAGCCTTGGCCCATTAGAAAGAAAGTGACTCTAATTTGAGGTAATTTTTAGAGTCACTTTTTTTTCTAATGAGCCAATGCTTTATGAAGGGGCCTTGGAGGTCTTCTAGTCCTTCCCCCTTGTTCAAGCAGGATAATCTATACTAAATGGTTGTCCAATCCCTTCAAAAACTTTGGATTTTGGAACACCACAGCTTCTGGAAACAAGTCATTCCATTGGTTAATTGTTCTAGCTGTCAAGAAATTTCTCCTTAGTTCTAGATTGGTTGTCTTCTTGAAAAGCAATCTAAAACTAAGAAGGCTTCCAGATCTCAATACTATTCCTTTTTTTACTTTTTCCTTCACTATTTTACCCATAATTCTTTGATGGCCTGTTGAGCATAATAAAGATTGATTGATTGATTCCCATAATTCCTTGATTCCTCAGGCCTCTCTGGAACACGAGGAAGGCAAGATCCTCCGAGCTCAGCTGGAGTTCAACCAGATCAAGGCCGAAATAGAACGCAAGTTGACCGAGAAGGACGAGGAGATGGAGCAGGCCAAGCGGAATCACCTGAGGATGGTGGATTCACTCCAAGCTTCCCTGGATGCTGAGACCCGCAGCCGCAATGAGGCCTTGAGGATCAAGAAGAAGATGGAGGGCGACCTCAATGACATGGAGATCCAGCTCAGCCAAGCGAATCGAGTGGCCGTTGAAGTTCAGAAGCACCTCAAGATCGCTCATGCCCATCTCAAGGTAAGGAGATATGGAACCCTTCAGATCTTCCTCGCTCATCCCTAGTTTTGGGGGTCGATAGGTTTGCTCCATGCTATGTGTTTTTGGTGATCCAGGACAATCAGATTCAGCTGGATGATGCCCTTCGAGCCAACGAGGACCTGAAGGAGAACATCGCCATCGTGGAACGGCGGAATACGCTGCTGCAGGCTGAGCTGGAAGAGCTACGCAGTGTATTGGAGCAGACAGAGCGTGGGCGGAAACTGGCAGAACAGGAACTGACAGAGGCCAGTGAGAGAGTCCAGCTCCTCCATTCACAGGTGAGGAGAAGCTAGCTGATCCTTCTCCATGTTTCTTTGAATTTGGTTCAGTGGAACCACAGAGATAAGCTTGGAGAAACTATCCAGAGCCTGTTCAGACAACTATAAGTACTGAAGGGTGCAAGCTTAGAAAAAGACTCACATTGACTATATTCCTCAACCTTGGCAACTTTAAGATGAGTGGACTTCAACTTCCAGAATTCCAAAAATAGGTTCTGGATGAAGATTAAAAGAATAAAGTAGATTCTGGACATAGGTTCTAAGGGAATAAAATAGATTCTGGACGTAGAATCTGAGAGGATAATAGGTTGCAGATGTAGATTCTGAGGGAATAAAATATGTTCTGGATGAAGGCTGAGAAGATACAGTAGGTTTGGGATATAGGTTCTGAGGGAATAAAGTAGGTTGTGGAAGAAGGTTGAGAGAATATAGTAGATTCTGGATGTAGGTTCTGAGGGAATAAAATAGGTTCTTGGTGTAGGCTCTGAAGAGATAAAGTAGGTTTTGGATGTAGGTTGAGAGAATAAAGTAGGTTCTGGATGTAAATTCTGAGGAAATAAAATAGTTTCTGAATGTTCTGAGGGAATAAAATAGGTTCTGAATATAAGTTCTGAGGAGATAAAATAAGTTATGGATAACTTATAAAATAGGTTCTGGATGTAGATTGAGAGAATAAAGTAGGCTCTGCATGGTTTCACCTTTGACCTTCATAGGTCCCATGCTACATGAAGACACCAACTGCTCAGTCCTGTCAGTTGATCTTTCATTTCTCCTACTGTGGCTTGACTCGCTAATTTGATTGCCCCTTTTCTCCAGAACACCAGCCTCATCAATCAAAAGAAGAAGATGGAGGTTGACCTGACCCAGCTTCAATCAGAAGTGGAAGAAGCTGTGCAGGAGTGCAGGAACGCTGAGGAGAAGGCCAAGAAAGCTATCACAGATGTGCGTGAGAGTGAGGTTGACCACGAATGGTCCATAATGACATTTGATTCTTTCTTCTTAAATCAGGGGGTCTCCAAACTTGACAACTTGTGGACTTATGGACTTCAGTTCTGAGTACTTCCATGCCTGGCTGGGGAATTCTGGGAGTTGAAGTCTACAAGTCTTAAATTTTGGAGACCTCTGATCTAAAAGGAGACACATCTCCAGGTCCTTCTTTGCTTTGATCCACAAGGAGCATCCAAAGAGGACTTGTAATATCGACATGAATAGTTAGCCTGCAAGTTTAGGACTAATTTCCCAATTAATGCAAAGAGTGAAGCCTGGCGGATATCTTTCTCTCTCGTCCTCTTGAACCGGGCAGGCGGCCATGATGGCAGAGGAGCTGAAGAAGGAGCAGGACACCAGCGCCCATTTGGAGAGGATGAAGAAGAACATGGAGCAGACTATCAAGGACCTCCAGATGCGTCTGGACGAAGCGGAGCAGCTGGCCCTCAAGGGCGGCAAGAAGCAGCTTCAGAAACTGGAGGCCCGAGTGCGAGAACTAGAGAACGAGCTAGAAGGGGAGCAGAAACGCAGCACGGAGAACGTCAAAGGGATGCGCAAGTTTGAGAGACGTGTCAAGGAGCTCACCTACCAGGTGAGGAGCTCAGAAAGCACCAAGGAACCTATAGCCTCTTCTACTTCCTGCTCCTCCTTTCTTCCCTCCTCTCCTCCTTCCCCTCTATTCCACAAACCCTACTTCCTTCTTGCACTGATGATGTTTCCTACAGTGGTGGGATTCAAATAAATTTACTACTGATTCCATGGGCATGGCTTGGTGGGCATGGCAGGGGCAGGATACAGCAAAATCTCCATTCCCTCCCCACCCCATTAATCTGCTTTCCAGCTCCGTTCTCCTGTGCAGGGCAATCAAAGAAGACCCAGCCAATCAGCTGGGACTTGGGGGGGGTGGAGGATAGATGTGGGTGGAGCCAGTCAGAGGCAGTATTGGCTGGTTCTCCAAACTATTCAAAATTTCCACTTTCCAGAACTGGTCAAAGCCTGCTGAATGCCACCTCTTGTTACCTAGTTGGGTCATGAAACATCTGCAAGAAAACAACCAAGCTCAGAAACCACCAAGGATCCCACAGTGCTCCACTTCCTCTTCCTCCCCCTCCTCTTCCTCCCCCTTGTCTCCTCCTCCTCCTTCTCACCTCCTCCTCCTCCATCACCTTTTGCTCTTCCTCCTTCCCCCTTCTCTGCTCCATAAGCCCTACTCCCTTCTAGCACTGATGATACTACCTAGTTGGGTCATGAAACATCAGCTCAGAAAGCATCAAGGACTCCATGCAGCTCCTCCTCCTCCTCCTCCTCCTCCTCCTCCTCCTCGTTTCTTCATGCCACACTCCCTTATAGCATTGATTATGTTACCTAGTTGGATCATGAAACATCTGCAAGAAAACCACCCAGCTCAGACAGCATCAAGGAACCCATGGTCCTCCTCCTTCTCCTTCCCCTCCTCCTCCTCTCCATAAACCCTACTGTCAGGACTCTGACATGTACCCCCATTCAAATCATAATTCTCTAGCCTCATCTAAAAATGATTGATTTATTAGGAGTTGACATGTTGGCGTTACCTGGATGTAGCTGACTCTGAGAGACATCATTCCTCTCCCCTTTGACCCTTTTCTCCCCCCTCCCCCGATGTATATTCTCCAATGGGACACATCCAAAGCCAAGAGTCATCAAACCTGCTCTCCAGTAATAATCTTGCATGCCAGAAGCTTCCATTGCCCAAGCGATTATCTGAGGCATTTAAGGAATGCACTGTTTTGCCCCCTCCCATTCGACTGACAACTACAAAGACCAAATAAGTATTTTTTAGTTGACACCTACCCCTTCTAACACTGATGCTGATACCTAACTGGTTCAGGAGATACCTGCAAGGAAACAATTCCCCCTCTCCCACACAAATTCATTTTTATTTTTTGGTAAACCATTTTGATGGCCTTTTGAAACTACACCCATGGATGATAGGATTCAGACATCCAGCAAAATCATTCTCTCAAAGAGAGGGAGAGGTACGTGGATAATTATGGCTCTAACCTCCGCCTACCCTTTCTCCTTTTTTCCTTCATCTGTAGACCGAAGAGGACAAGAAAAATCTTCTGAGACTTCAAGACCTGGTAGACAAATTACAGACAAAGGTGAAGGCTTACAAAAGACAAGCTGAAGAAGCGGTGAGTTTCCCAGCGAAAGCCAGTCCTCAACTTACAGCAATTCGTTTAGTGACCCGTTCGAAGTTACAATGGGACTGGAGAGAGTGTGACATAGGAACATTATTCATGCTTACGACCACCACCCCATCACAGTGGGATCAAAATTCAGACTCTTGGCCACGAACTCGTATTTATGACAGTTTATATCCTGGGGGTGGAGTGTCACGTGATCCCCTTTTGCAACCTACTGATGAGCAAAATCAACGGGGAGGCCCAATTCGTTTAACAACCATGTGGCTAACTTAACCACGGTGGAGATTCACTTAACAACTGTGACAAGAAAGATCATGAAATGGGACAGTGCTCATTTCACAACTGCCTTGCACAACAACAGAAATTTTGGGCTCCCTTGTGGTCGTAAGTTGAGGCTAAGAGGAGGAAAGGCAGAATGAGCAAATGGTTGATAATGGCCTCTTTTCTGGACGTATTTTATCTTTTGACTTACTCCCTACTTATTCCTATCAGGTAGATAGAGATTGGGGGGTGGATGATGGGGGAGAGAGAGAGAGATAGAGAGAGAGAAGGGGAGAGAAAGAGAGAAAGGGGAAGAGAAAGAAAGGGAGAGAGAGATAAATAAAGGGGGAGAGAGGGAAAGGGAGAGAGATATAGAGAAAGGGAGAAAGAAAAAGAGAAAGGGAGAGAGATAGGGAGAGATGGAATGGACAAATGGATGATAGGACAGGCAGACAGACAGTGGTGATAGGTGATATATTTTCCCATTTGCAAAAGAGTTTCTCCACTTAGTAAAACTGCTTAGCTTAAGTTCATTTGATGCTTTGATTTTTTTTTTTTTCTGATCAGCCAAGCCGGCAATTTTCAAAGTCAGCAGGTAGCCGAGAGATTTTGTCAATCTTAAAGCTTTTACAAGACTTTAAATGGCTTGGCATGATCTCTTTAAGCCCCGGATAACCTTGGATTGAAACCATGCAGGATTGGGCAAAGTAAACGAGAAAAGAATGGTTCCTTTTAACAGGCAGTCCTCGACTGACGACGGTTTGCTCTGTGAGCGTTCGAAGATGCAGTGCCCCTGAAAAAAAAAGGGACTTGTGTCCATTTTTCATGCTTATAACCGTTCCATTATCTCCATGCACAGTCCCACGATCCAAATTGAGATGCTTGGCAACTGACTCGTATTTACGACAGTTGCAGTAACCCCAGAGCTGCGTGATTCCCCATTTGTGATCTTCTGACAAGCAAAGTCAACAGGAAAGCCAGATTCACTTAACGATGGTGGCAAGAAAGGTCGTAAAATGGGGGGAAATTCACTTAACAACTGCCCTGCTTAGCAGTAGACATTTTTGGCTCAGTTGTGGTTCTAATTCAAGGATTACCTGTATTTATGGTTCCATCTCATTTGTGGGAGGTATTCTTTGAAGTTGGAAGAAAGCCGTGTTCATATCTGGAAAGAAGTCCAGTAGCATCTTTTCCGGCTAACTAGGCCATCAAATCAGGTTGGGGATGGAACCAACCTGATTTGCAAGGATAGGATAGGATAGGACAGGACAGGACAGGACAGGATAGGATAAGGCAGAAGTTTCCAAATTTGGCAACTTTAAGACTTGTGGACCAACTCTCAGAACTCTCCAGCCAGCATAGCTTGCTGAGGAATTCTGGGAGTTAAAGTCCACAAGTCTTAAAGTTACCAAGTTTGGGGACCCATGGGATAAGGGAAGGGAAGGGAAGGGAAGGGAAAGGAAGGGAAGGGAAAAGAGAAGAGAAGAGAAGAGAAGAGAAGAGAAGAGAAGAGAAGAGAAGAGAAGAGAAGAGAAGAAGAATAGAATAGAATAGAATAGAACAGAATAGGAACAGAATAGAATAGAATAGAATAGAATAGAATAGAATAGAATAGAAGCTGGAAGGGACCTTGGAGGTCTTCTAGTCCAGCCCGCTGCTCTGTTAGGAGACACCATATCATTTCAGACAAGCGACTGTCTTGTCTCTTCTTAAAATCCTCCAGTGATGGAGCATTCACAATTTCTGGTGGCCAGCTGTTCTACTGGTTAATTTTCCTCATTGTAAGGAATTTTCTCTTCAATCCCAGGTTGCTTCTCTCTTTAGTTTTCTCTGCTTAGTTTCCATCCATTGTTTCTTCTGGTGCTTTGGAGAATCATTTGACCTCCTCTTCTTTGTGGCAGCCCTTGAAAAATTGCAAAACCCCTAAGTCCTTCTTTTCTCTAGATTGGCCAAACCCAATTTCTGCAACCGTTCTTCGTATGTTTTAGTCTCCAGGCCTTTGATCATCTTAGTTGCTTCTTCTCTGAACTTTTTCCAAAGTCCCAACATCTTTTTTGTAGTGTCCTCCTAAGTTATAACTGTGATACAATCAGAATGGAACTGGAAGGGGCCTTGGAGGTCTTCTAGTCCAGCCCCTTGCTCAAGTAGGAAAACCTATACCATCCCAGAGACAAATTGATTGTCCAATCTCTTCTTAAAAACCTCCAGGGATGAAGTACCCACAACTTCTGAAGTGAAGCTGTGAACGCCATCATGGTCATAACAAAAATGATGAGGGGGCCTAGAAGCTAAAACATACAAAGAACGATTGTAGGAACTGGATCAGTCTAGTGAAAAGAAGGACCAGGGATGACTTGATGGCAGTCTTCCAATATTTGAGGGTCTGCCTCAAAGAAGAGGGGGTCCACCTATTCTCCAAAGCACCTGAAGGCAGGACAAGAAGAAAAAGGTGGACATGAATCAAGAAGAGAAGCAACTTAGAACTAAGGAGAAGTTCTAAATTAGAGCAATTAATCTATGGAACAACTTGCTTCCAGAAGTTGTGGCTGCTCCATCACTGAAAGTTTTTAGGAAGAGATTAGACAATCATTTATCAGAAATTGTGTATAGAGAGGAGGGGGTTGGTCTAGTTAACCTCTGAGGTGCCTTCCAACTCTGTTACTATTACTTGACAACTGCTCTTCTGTCTCTTCTCACCATATCGAGATCCTTCAACTGATCCTTCACAGGACTTCAGTTTCCACATCATGTGGCGAGAACTTGATCTCTCTCCCGTCCCTTCTGCAGTGTCGTGTCCACAACTGGACAGTGGACTCCAAACAAAGAGATGGAGGGTAGCATTAACACAAGAATAACGATGGGAGAGTTTTGCAATCCACAAGTGTTCCTCAATTTCTTTTCTACTCCCTTCCCAGGAGGAGCAGGCGAACACCAACCTGGCCAAATTCCGGAAGGTCCAGCATGAGTTGGATGAAGCCGAGGAGAGAGCGGACATTGCAGAGTCCCAAATCAACAAGCTGAAGGCCAAAAGTCGTGATGTGGGAGGAAAGGTGAGTTCTTATTTTGGGAGTTTAGAAGGGGAAAGACAGAACCGGCAAATGCTTAAAAACAGGCTCTTTCTGGGCCTTATTTGGGTTTTGACTTACCCACTGCTTCTCCTATCAGGTAGATAGAGATGGGGGGAGGGAGGAGAGATAAAGAAAGAGAGAGATGGAATGGACAAATGGATGATGCACAGGGCACACAGAAAGAGAAAGAAAGAAAATATATATGATAGCTTGATAGATGATATATATAGATATTTATAGAGAAAGAAACAGAGACAGAGAGATGGGGAGTGATAGATAGATAGAAATAGATAAAAGATAAAGATATAGGTAGATAGAGAGATATGGGAGACAGAGGGATAGAGCTTTTAGCTTTTTTGTGAAATTAGTTTCCTGGTTTGGTCCACAATATGGGACAGATAGCAACCCAAGGCAATATTGACTAATATTCCCCTCTCACCAAAATTAAATTTTCTTTTATGTACTGGAACTGAATTGAAGAGAAGGGAAGAAAAGAAGATACAACAGAATAGAATAGGGTAGAATGGAATAGAGTAGAGTAGAGTAGAATGGAATAGAGTAGAATGGAATAGAAAGAATAGAATAGAATAGGAATGGGAATAGGAATAGGAATAGGAATAGGAATAGGAATAGGAATAGGAATAGAATAATAAAAAAGAAAAGAATAAGGAACAGAATAGAATATTCTTTATTGCCCAAGTGTGATTAGACACACAAGGAATTTGTCTCCAGTGCAGAAGCTCTTAGTTACATGCAAAACAACAAAGTAATAATAATCATAATAACAAAGCTCCTTCACCACTCCCAGGGGATCCTGCAGAAAAAATATATGTGTATTTCATAGTCACAAAGAATTGTGATTGATTTCTGCTTTCTCGGTTTGCTTTTTTCATGCTTTTCCTTTCTGCTTCTCTCTTCCAGAAACTTCTCGATGAAGAGTGAGGATGCCAGGAAAATTTTTAGCCACAGTAGCTATTTAATGACAACCCTTTGCCTTGAGAGGCCCTAATGTGAATATAGAACAGTGAAATAAAACTGAATAGCAAATATATATATATGTGTGTGTGTGTGTGTGTGTGTGTGTGTGTGCTGTTTAGCTTCCTTCAGGTATTGTCCCACGTCATTGTAGTGCTGTTAAAGTTGTAGCAACGTTTCAGCAGAATCTCATCTGCCATCATCAGGCCTTCTGTACGGATGTGGGTCTCACAGCTCCTGGTTTCAAATTTGAGGCTGTCTATTCTGATTGGCTAGGAGCCTGGGTCTGTGTTCCATGGACTTGGAGTTTGATTGATTGGTGTTTCTGGTTTCTTCTGTCTGTTTTGTGCTTTGATTGGCTGCAGCCTCTGTTCCTGTGTTGGAGGCTTTCAATGCAGCTTGTTTGCTTCGTGTGAAAGGACGGCTGCTCTACATCAGCAAGCTGGGTTTCACCTGAAGTGCCTGGTGGGGGGTGTTTGAGTTGGAGGCATCAGAGGGAGTCTGTCTGTCTGCTCAGGTGTTTGTCTGTTTTTGTGTGTGGAGATCTTTCTATTTAAGAGTGCAGGGGCTTCCAAATGATGACAGTCTGCTGGAATCATCTCTTCTATTCATGCTGTCAGGTCTTTTTCAATCTCTATGGCTTTCTCTGATGATTCTGTGGCTGGGGTTTTCTTACATGGCTAGGGTTTTAGTGCCATTGAAGTTGATGTTGTGACCTGTGGTTTTCATGTGTTGGACTAGTGAGGAGGTGTGTTCCAGCTTTTTTTACTTGCATTTTTTGTGTTCATCTAGGCGGGTACTTATTCTTCTATTGGTCTGTCCAATGTATGTGGCTGGGCATTGATGTACAGGGAATTTCGTATATGCCTTGGTTTTCCAGGTCAATTTGTCTTTGGGGTTCCTCAGGATGGCTGCTATTTTTTTTGTCTGTTTTTGAAGGCAGTCTTGATGTGATGCCTGTGTAGTATCTTACTGATTTTATCTGTAGTACCTCTTATGTAGGGCAAGACAGCTGTTCCAAGGTCTGTTGGTCTTCTAGGTCTCTGTTATGTCTGTGGTGTGTTTTTGTGGATCAAACTGGATGATTTTGTTTTGGAAGCCATTGCGCTGTTCAATACTTCAGTCAGGTGCATAGTTCAGTCTTTATATGTGTCTTATCTGCCAGGCGTTTGGTTCTGGTAATTAGTGTTTTCGCCATGGAATTTATCTGTGCTGGGTGGTGGTGGGATGGGCGTTGAGGTAGCGGTTGTGTGTGTGTTTTCTTCTGGTATAGTGGTGTGTCTAGTGTGCCATCTTTCTTTTGTCGATTAGTACATCTAGGAATGGTAGTTGTTTGTTTATTTCCGTTCCATGGTGAACTTGATTTTTGGGGTGTGCTGTTTAGGTGTGTTAGGAAATTGTTTAGGTTTTCTTTTGCGTGGGGCCAAATCACAAATGTGTCATCGATGTATCTTAGCCATAGTTTGGGTTTGTGGGTGGCATTAGCCAGGGCCTCTGGATTCGAATTCTTCCATGAACAGTTTGCAATGACGGGTGACAGTGGTGATCCCATAGGGGCTCCTTCAATTTACTTGTATCTTTGTCCTTTGTATATTGAAATATGTGTTGGTTAGGCAGTGTTCTGTTAGTTCCATGAGGTCTTTACTGGTTGGTATTTATTTTTGATGATTTCAAGAGTTTCTTTTATCGGACTTGAGTGAATAGTGAAACCACGTCGAAACTTACAATGCAGATCTTCTTGTTCTATGTGTAGATCTTGATTATTTCTAAGAAGTGGTATGAGTTTTGTACATATGAAGCTGCTATTCACTCAAGTCCTGATAAAAGAAACTTTTGGAAATCATCAAAATACAATACCAACACAGCTAACCGCAGCTTCATATGTACAAAACTCATACCACTTCTTAGAAATAATCAAAGATCTACACATAGAACAAGAAGACTTGCTTGTAAGTTTCGACGTGGTTTCACTATTCACTCAAGTCCCGATAAAAGAAACCTTGAAATCATCAAAAATAAATACAACCAGCTAAAGACCTCATGGAAACTAACAGACACACTGCCCTAACCACACATATTTCATATACAAAGGACAAAGTAACAAGCAAATTTGAAGGAAGCCCCTATGGGATCACCACTGTCACCCGTCATTGCAAACCTGTTCATGGAAGATTCGAATCCAGAGCCCTGGCTAATGCCACCCACAAACCCCAACTATGGCTAAGATACATCGATGACACATTTGTGATTTGGCCCGCATGGAAAAGAAAACCTTAAACAATTTCCTAATACACCTAAATACAGCACACACCCCAAAATCAAGTTCACCATTGGAAACGGAAATAAACAAACAACTACCATTCCTAGATGTACTAATCGACAAAAAAAGAACAGATGCACACACTAGGACACACCATATACCAGAAGAAAACAAACACCAACCGCTACCTCCAACGCCCAATCCCACCACCACCAGCACAAAGGAAACTCCGTTGCCCCAAACACACTAATTACCAGAACAAAACGCGCTGGCAGATTAAGACACATATAAAGACTGAAACTATGCACCTGACTGTAAGTATTGACAGCCAATGGCTTCCAAAAAAAACAAATCACCAGCTTGTCCACAAAACACACACCAAGACATAACAGAGACCTAGAGACCAACAGACCATGGAATAGCTGTCTTGCCCTACATAAGAGGTACTACAGAGATAAATCAGTAAGATACTACACCAGGCAATCACATCAAGACTGCCTTCAAAAACAGACAAAAAATAGCATAGCAGCCATCCTGAGGAACCCCCCAAAAAAAATTGACCTGGAAAACCAAGGCATATACGAAATTCCCTGTAATTCATGCCCCGCCACATACATTGGACAGACCAATAGAAGAATAAGTAACCCGCCTAGTATGAACACAAAAATGCAGTAAAAAAGCTGGAAACAAACACCTCCTCACTAGTCCAACACGTGAAAACCACAGGTCACAACATCAACTTCAATGGCACTAAAACCCTAGCCACTGTAGAAAACCCCAGCCACAGAATCATCAGAGAAGCCGATAGAGATTGAAAAAAGACCTGACAGCATGAATAGAAGAGATGATTCAGCAGACTGTCAATTCATTTGGAAGGCCTGGCACTCTCAAATTAGAAAGATCTCCACACCACAGCCAGGCAAACACCTTGGCACAGGCAGACTCCCTCTGATAGCTCCAACTCAAACACCCCCCCACCAGGCACCCAGGTAAACCCAGCCTTGCTGATGAAGAGCAGCCGTCCTTTCACACGAAGCCAAGCAGCCATTGAAAGCCTCCAATACAGGAAACAGAGTGTTGCCAGCCAATCAAAGCCACAAAACAGCAGAAGAAACCAGAAACGCCAATCAATCAACTCAAGTCAAATGAACACAGACCCCAGGTTAATAGCCAATTCAGAATAGACCAAGCCTCAAAGTTTGAAACAGAGGAACTGTGAGACCCACATCCACACAGAAGCCTGTGATGGCAGATGAGGATTCTGCTGAAACGTTGCTACAACTTAACTCAGCACTTAAACTACAATGAGCTACAAACTTTAACAGAACTACAATGACGTGGGATAATACCCGAAGGAAGCTAAACAGCACAAATATATATATATATATATATATATAGTTTCCTATGCATTTTTGTTGCTCAAACCTGAAATGTATGTTAAGAGCCAACCAACAAGTGGCATCAAATAATTTTCCCACCCTGTTAAAATAAAAACACGTCAGTATCATGTTCACAGGAAAAACAATTTCCAAGACTCATATGGGTCATCCTCAACTTACGATGGTTTGCTTAGTGACTGTTCAAAGTTACAATGGCATTGAAAAAAGTGATTTACGACCATTTGTCATTCTTATGACTGTTGCAACATTTACACTTGGATTCTTGACGGCTGACTCACATTCATGACAATTGCAATGTCCCAGGGTCACGTGATCCCCATTTTACAACCTTCTGACAAGCAAAAACAACAAGAACAGTTAACAATACTTAACAACCGTGTTACTTATTTAACAACTGCAGTGATTCACTGAACAAATGTGGCAAGAAAATGGGACAAAACTCCCTTAACCAATTTCTCACTTAGCAACATTAATTTTGGACTCCATTGTGGTCATAAGTTGAGGACTACTTGTATTTAGATCATGCATGTATTGCAGCTTTTGTAAACAAGTGTGCCTTTGAGTTAAGTTAACCGGGTACAATATTAGTGATAGAGGGGAATTTTCCTAATTTCTTATTAAAAATTGGTTTTCTAGCTCTTAATTCTAAAGTTGCAAGGATCAATGGTGCCCCCTGGTGTTCAACATTGGCATCTGCAGGCGAAATTAGATTCCCTACCAAGGAGTTATTTCTTGTGGGTTGGCTTCCTCTGGTGGCGATGTTAAATATTATAGTCAGTTTTTATAAATGGGAAGGAAGGAATTGGACTGGATGAATTTAGCATCAAAAGTGGAATTATTCCCTCCCAATCAAGCAGGAAGACACACACATAATTCAACAGTAAAAACAAACTAACATCTAATTTGGTGATATTATTAATTTAGATGAGAAATTCAGAGTGGATTCAGTGGCCTAAGTTATTTTCTGAGGCAGGTGGGCAGTTCAAAAATGTGAAAAATAAATATTAAATGAATAAATAAACTATAGGTAGTCCTCGACTTACAGCAGTTTATTTAGTGACCATTCAAAGTTGCAATGGTCCTGAAAAAAGTGACTTAGGGCCATTTTTTACACTTCATGACTGTTGTGGCATTCCCTTGGTCAGGTGATCAAAATTCAAACACTCGGCAACTGACTCATATTTATGACAATTTGCAGTGTCCAGAGGTCATGTGATCCTATTCTGCAATCTTCTCACAAGACAAGTCAATGGGAAAACCAGACTCAGTTAACAACCATGTTATTCATTTAACATCTGCAGGGATTCGTTTAACAACTGCAGTGATTCTTGGCAAGAAAAGTCGTAAAATGGGGCAAGCTCACTTAGCAATGGTAACCCATTTTAAAACTTTCATAATTTATGAGACCATAATTACCATGTTCAATTAGGGCCGTAACTCGACTAGCTGTACGGTTTCCCTTTTTACATCTAGTCCTCGACTTAATGACCACAATTGGGCCCAAGATTTCCATTTCCATAAGAAAGACAGTTGTTACATGAGTTTTGCCTTCTTTTACAACCTTTCTGGGCAAGGTTGTTCAGTGAACACTGCAACTGACATAAATACAAGCTGGTTGCCAAGCATCCAAAATTTGAACATGTGACCATGCACATGTAGTGAGTGGTGTGGTGGCATAGAGGTGGAGCTCTTGTCTCACAATCAGGATGCTGTGAGTTCGATCCTAGGTAGAGACAGATATTTCTCTCTCTGGGCACACAATGAGAATATATCTGCTGAACAAAACTCTGCCTTGGTGACAGGAAGAGCATCCGGCCAGAAAACACTCAGTTCCATTCAGTTGCCCAGGCTCCACCCTGCAAGGGATTACAGGGTCATTAAACGACCATGCACATGTAGTGTGAAAAATGCATCATTTCTTTTACTGTAACTTCGAACAGTCACTAAATGAGAGATTGTAAGTCAAGGACTATCTCTACATGTTGTGCCTGGCGTCACCCTGGGCAGTTCATCAAATTTAGCTCTCTAGACCAGCTTTTCACAACCTTGGTGATTGTGTGAATTGGACTTTTGATGAGATTTCTTGGAGAAATGAAAGAGAAATTCAAAAGTTCACTCCAGCCCATCCAATTTCATCTCTTCATCAGGGGAAATTTCTTCGGGCTCATTTTTAAGTGATTGCACAGTTTGCCAAAGTTTGAAAACCTCTTTTTTGCATGTACAAACGCACACACACGCAATTCACACACATTGTGCAGGCTGATGTTCTGCCAAGCCCAGGCCTCACACCCACTGCTTCACACAGAGGCCATTCACTCTATATCACGTGTCTTTCAATATGAATAATACACAAATTTACATCCATGCTCCACTGTAGCTTCAAACTATCTCATGCTCTTGGAATTCTTTAATATTAATGCAAAATATTATACAACCACAGAGGTGAATTTTGCTCAACTCTTCTGCTTTATCTGATTTGTACAAGAGTCCCTTGAACCTTCAATTTGGGCATACTTCCACACCCAGTTTTGAAAGGTGCATACTCATAGTTTCTGTACATGAAGAGACAGTACAAAGTTTCTCAACCTTAGCTCCTTTAAGATGTGTGGACTTCAACTCCCAGAATTCTGGCTGATTGGTGGAATTCTGGGAGTTGAAGCTTAAAATTGCTACACTGGGGTGGATCCTAGAAATCAGGAGGAATTTCCTAAGGTTGTGAGCCATCAGCTAAGGCAAGAGTCTCCAACCTTGGCTCCTTTAAGATTTGTAAACTTTGACTCCCAGAATTCCTTAGTCAACATAGCCGGCTGGGGGATTCTGGGAGTTGGAGTCTACAAATCTTAATTGGAGACCCCTGAGCTAGAGGAACAAGTAGCCACATAGAGTGGTGAGTTTTCCTTCACTGAAGTTCTTCAAACAGAAACTAGATAGGACTTGTTAACAATGTTCCCAAGCATCCTACTTTGCAGGGGTTGGATTGAATGACCTCTAAGATAACCTGATTCAGGGAGTCTAGGGTTCTACTAAACAACCCATGACTGATGGAGTCATTGTTTCAGATAGATTTCCTTCCCTAAACAGAGAAACAAGCAAAAAAACCCAACAACAATTGGAAGTAATAGCGACTCATTTTCCTTCAGGCTTCCCCAATGACTGTTTTTGTGGGAAACTGGGAGGCCTGTTGAAAATCATGAATGCAGCAAGTAGCCACAGCTTTGCCAAAATTCAACCCCACAAAAGTCCTGAGTCCCAGATTTTGGACACAATCTTTAAATCAGCCCCTTTGAAATACATGAATTCAAAAATTGTTGCTTGACGATGCACTGTTTCACCCAATTGAAGGTTACAAACTGACAGACACAAGAATTTTAGTAGTATAGATATGTTTAGTAGTAAAAGACATCTATGTTCACTTTTTCCTGCATGTATATTCAGTCGCTGGACATGTGAAGCCTATTGTGTCGCATCCAAAACCATTTTAATTTTGTCTTTCCGGTAAATTAAATCTAAAAATAATCTAAAATCATGGATCCAGATTCTCCAGGAAAGATGGATTCAGCTCTGAGAGCACACGCAGATATAGAAGCTGGAGACCTGAGGTGGGATTTTCACCACTGGTGCAAATTCACTGACGCTCCGGGTCTGTAAGGGAAGAGGAAAAGCAATTTGATAGAAAAGGAGGTCAATGGGTTTTGACTTCAGAACCACAGGAGTGTCAAAAAAAGCCAAAATCCAAATTATGCAGGTGAACAAAGGATGTGTCTTCCGGTATAGGGGTGGGGCCAGTGTTTTGATTATTTTATACACCTTTCTAACATTGTTAGAGCAACTCTTGCCTCACAATGAGGAGACTGTGAGTTCGATCCTAAATAGAGGCAGATATTTCTCCCTCTGGGCACAATGAGAATATATATCTGCTGAACAAAACTCCGCATTGGTGACAGGAAGGGCATCCGGCCACTAAACACTCAGCTTCTTTCAGTTCCCAAACTTCACACCTCAAGGGATAATGGTGTTGTTAAAAGAAGATGATGATGGACATCAACTCCAAGAATTCCCCAGCTGGGGGATTCACAGCTGGGGGATTCTGGGAGTTGAAGTCCACATATCTTAAAGTTGCAGAGATCGAGTAATGATGGTGGAGATGACAGAGGATCCATTTTTATTTATAATTATACCTACTAAATATCAATCAGGACATCTGCATAGTCTCTTTCTTCCCTCTTGTTCTTTCCCCGGCTTGAAGCCAGGATTAAATCATTGTTCCAACCTTTCAGGAAAATCTGTCATCAGATTTCATTCCAAATTTGGGGATTACAAGGATATATCCCCATGTCTCTTGTGGCTTTCCTCACTACTAACACACTCTGGACATCGCTTGGTGCAGTGGTGGTATTCTACAGGTTTGGCCTGGTTCTGCCGAGCTGATAGCGCCAATGAGCAGCGCAGACTGAACTTGTTCTCTTTGATGCTCTGCTATTGGGCCCACCTGCCCTCCAGGCCTTCCATAATAATTTTTATTCCCTGCTTTCAAAGTGCAACTGCTTTGCGCGGCACAACAGATTGCTGCACAGCTGCTGAAGCCACAGGGAGAGTGCAGGATGGCAGGAGGTGAGTCATTTAACACGCATGCAAAATATGTGCGTGTGCGCAAAGCATGCCTACCAAGCCACACCCATCGAACCAGTGGTAAAAATTTTTGAAACGCACCACTAGCTTGGTGGTCTCCCATCTGGTTTTGGCTTTTTTTTCATGCCAGGTCTGTCCCACTTGCTCAGCAAAGCCGCAGCAAAAACGAGCACAAATTCCACAAATTCATTTGATCTGCTCACCTTCTTCTGATCCCATCTCCGCTTGGTAGGTTTTGTAGGCATCCAAGCAGAAAATTCCAATTAGAATAAGACTGAAAACCTGCCATGAAACAAAGAAGCAAAGCTTGTGAGTTTAAAGAGCTCTCCAATTTGGAAAAAAAAACCACCACATTTCTCTCTCCCCCGCCCCCCTTCGGAGTTAAGCCCAAAGTTAGCATTTCACGGGCGCTTAACTTGTATGGCATGGAATTTTCTTCGATTTATCTCCGAAATTTTTCTTTCAGGGGATTTGCAACTTGGAATGGAAGGGGCTAAAAAATCAAGATGGCCGCTCTTTAATCCAAGCTCTGTTCTTTTAGGTATTAAATATAATAAATAAATATTCATAACTTTATTTATTAAATGTATATGCTGCCCAGAATCACTTGAAAATGGACTGGGTGACATATAAATAACCTCTCTCTCAGCCCAGCCAACATAACAGGGTTGTTGTGGGAAACATAAGAGGAGGCTATTGTGTTGAATATTGAGTTACCTTGAGTTATTTGTAAAAATAATGAAGATTAAAATAAAATAATGAATAAAATAATAAAATAAAAAATATAAAATAAAATAAAAGCAACATATTAAACTAAATTGAAATAAAATATAATAAATAAAATAAAACATTAATAAAATAAACTAATAAAATAAAAACATAATATGAATAAAATAAAAATATTAATAAAATAAACTAATAAAATAAATAACATAAATAAAATAAAATAATAAAATATAAAATAAAGTAAAAACAATAATAAAATAAACTGAGTTAATAAAAACATCATAAATAAAATAATTAATAAAATAAATTGAAACAAAATAAAATAATGAATTAAAGTAAAAGAAAAAGAAAAGAAAAAGAAATAAAAACCTCATATAATATAAATAAAATAAACTCAGATAAACTAAACTAAAATATAATAAAATTAATTAATTAATTAAACAATAAAAGACTTGTGTAAAAAGGGTTTGGTTGTAAATAGCTTTGGTTCAACAAGTGCAGCAGCCCCCCAAATGTAAATTTTCCACCCTCTCTCTGGGAGATCTGGAATACGATCTCCCAGAATTCCCCAGAGGCTGACTGGGGAATTCTGGGAATCCAACTCCCAATGCAAGGAGCCAATCGGGAGAAACGGAGGTCACTCACAAAGGCTGACACGGCCGATCCCTCGTGGTTGGTGGCAATGACAGCAAAGCCCACCACGATGAAGATGATGGCCGCACTGACGCACCGAAGGAAATCCTGCAAGTGGAAACAAGCCACCGAATCAGTGCAAAAGTCATTCCCAAAACCCCTTCAAATGTTAAAAGAGAAGGCCAGGAAATTAGGGATCGCGTTCTTCAATGCACTGTTTAATTAACTCCAATGCAACTTGCTAAAGAAGGAGGCCACAGTGAGGGACTTCGCTGACCCAAACCCCAAAGGTTTACCCACCAGGCAGGGCCAGTTGACTCGAGTCAGCCGTTCATGGTAGTACGTGGCTCGCAAACCCAGGAAAGTCAGGGTAACCAACATCTCCAGCAAGGCAGCACCCATGTAGGCCGAAACAGAAGCCGTGAGCAGCAAGAAAACCAGGAAACAAAGACCCTGAAAGAAGGTAAAACGTCATGTATGAATGGTGCAACTTTTCTCCCCAAGTCTAGATTTGCAGATTTTGGATTCAATGGGGGAACCCACCCAGTGGGGATACCGGTTCGGTAAAACAAATCCTTAGGGTGCTTGTGATCACCCACTGAACTGATAGCGACGAAGATAGGATCCCACTATTGCATTCACCATTAAAAAAAGCTTATAGCCCTATTTATTAACCTTGGATGCTTGAAGATATGAGGACTCCAACTCCCAGAATTCCCCAGCCTGGAATTTGTCTGTAATTTACCATCTTTCATTTAATGAAGCATTACAACAGCACGGAAAAAGATGATTTAGGATCGTTTTTCATAGTTACGACCCAGTTATCCCATCCCCACAATCATAAATAATCATTTAAGACTTGTGGACTTCAACTCCCAGAATTCCCCAGGAAGCATAGCTGCCTGACTGAGGAAGCGTCATAGTGCTGGCTGAAGAATTCTGGGAGTTGAAGTTCACGCATTTTTAAAGTGGTCAAGATTGGTCACACACCCATGCTTTAGAGATTCAGGACAGGCAGATGTTCAACAGGAACAGCTTTCTCTAGCTGAACGTAGCTGGTTTTGTTCTGGATGGGGAATTCTGGGAACTGAAGTCCAGACATCTTCTCAAGCAACCAGCATTAAGAAATACTGGTTGATAATTTGCAAATATTCACCTGAATCAAGAGATTTTTCTACCTCACCCTCCCAACACCCCCCCTCCCCAAATGATGCTTTCTGCTGCAAACTGCACCCAGCCCCATCAGGATATCAATATTTTGCATGATGGGAAATGTAGTATGGCCTTATGGAAAACTACTCACTGATTTCTGGATGTTTTTTTCCCCAATAATCCCAACAGAGATCTTTTTCTGTACCCCACCCCCCACCCCAAATTTGGGCTACAGGTTTGGAAGAAAAAAA
>BHFT01008327.1:0-57776 GCA_004320025.1 Laticauda laticaudata
CATCATGCATCTTGGCCAATCACAGTGCAGTTCGTTTCAGCCAATCAGTTTAGGGTATTACAAGTATGTTAATATGTAACATAAACTATATTATATATCTTGCAAAATCAGTACTCACAGTGTTTTTAAGGGAAAAGAGGCTGAGGACCATAAATGAGTGAATGTTGGTGTACAAACTATGATATGTATGCGACAGGGAGCCTTTTTTTAAAAAATAATTTCTGTTAAACATTTTTTCTTATATACAACATCATTTCCATTCATTTTTACAATGCTTTCGTGACAGTATACATACTTTTACATAAATCTTAACTATCTGTACACTTGTCTATGTTGCTTAATCTATCTTTATCCACTATATCTTTTACCTTATTATCTTATTGTCTTCTTCTCTATNTACACTTGTCTATGTTGCTTAATCTATCTTTATCCACTATATCTTTTACCTTATTATCTTATTGTCTTCTTCTCTATTCAACTTTATATCTATTATTTAGCCAATCATACAGTACATTCCATGTCAAGTAATAATCCGTTTTCCTCTCTTTCCTTTATCTCCACGGTCAACCTATCCACCTCGGCAAACTCTAGTATTTTTCTTATCAAATTTTCCTCTGGTGGCATACTGAGATAGGGAGTCTTATAGGCCCCAAGAAAGATATACTTGTAAGTATGCCTGGATATAGAAAGTCTGATTTGTTTGTTTGTTTGTTTGTTTTCACAATGGATGAATGATTGCAAAAGGTGATGGAGTATGCAGGGATGGCTAAATTGACTACTTTGATTAAGGGGAGGAGGGGGAAACACAATTACTTTTGTTTCTACTTGGAAACCACTTCTGGACTTTGTGCTTGAGATGGAAAAAAAATCAAACTTTGATTTTGGGCTTTATTGATTAGATAGGTTTGTTGTTGTAAAAATGTCTAGTTTATACTACTTTGTAAAAGCAAAAAGGTGAGGTTTGATGCTATTATCTTCTGCTGCACCAAAGGGAGTCAGAATTCAATGCTTTTCCTTTCTTTCCCCCCTTTTTGCTACACTTTTCCATTCCCTTTCTCCCTCCCTTATTTTCCTACTGTCCTTTTGTATTTTTGTCTTTTATATTAGAAACTAATAAAAAAGCTTGATTCATTTTTAATGTCTGCATTGTACGAGGCCAGTAGTCTACCTAGTCCAGCATCTTACTTATCAGATGACTCTGAATAGCCTTACACATCAACTATCTCCACTCAGCAAAGCAAAATGGAAAGTAAGGAATGAAGCTGGGATGCATATTACTTTATCCACCCTTATGCAAAGTTTCAAAGAAGACTTCAAGGGTTCAAGGACCAGTATGTTATCTCCACCTACCCACCCCTCCCTTCAAGATTTCCTTCTCCACTTTCCCAGCACGATTTGTGTAGACCTGCCAACATCTCCAGACTTGAAACAAAAATCTTCCATGCAGAGGTGGTATTCAGCCGGTTCAGACCAGTTCTGGAGAACCGGTAGCAGAAATTTTAAGCAGCTTGGAGAACCGGCAAATACCACCTCTGACTGGAGATTTTACACTATGCTGCCCCAGCCACACCCACCGAGCCACACCCATAGAACCGGTAGTAAAAAAAAAATTGAATCCCACCACTGCTTCCATGGCATTTTTGTCCTTCAATTTTACAGGAGTTTGACTTATCAGGCATTTGAAAGATATCAGGCAGGTACAGATCTGGAATTATCAAGGCTTGTCAGCTCTGTTAAGGCAATGCTTAACTCTTGGTCATTGTTAACGTAACAGCCCTAAATAAAATTGAACTCTGCCAGCAGACTTTGCATTGCTTGCCCCATAAGCAGTGGTGGGCTTCAAAAATTTTAGCAAAGGATTCTCTGCCTGATTGCTGGATGGGTGTGGCCCTGGTGGGTGTGGCCTATTCAGCCTCCTGAACCACGATTGGCATTTTTTTACTTCCCCAGGCTCCGGAGGCTTTCCTCGAGTCTCCGGGAGGGCTAAAACAGCCTGCCCAGGCTCCAGAAGCTCTCTGGAAACCAGAAATGGGCCCATTTCCAACCTTCCCAAACTTCCTAGAGGCCCATTTTTTTTGCCCTCCCTGAACATCCATGCATGGCCTGCACTTATCTGCATCTAAAACAGCTGCATGAGGACTCCTGGGAAAGGCGGGGTGGGGTGGGTGGGGCCAGTCAGGAGTGGGATTTGTGGTTTTTCCAAACTGCACAGAATCTTAGCTAGGGGCTCTCCCAAACTCCCATTAGCTCACCCTTGCCCATAATAAGTAGGAATTAGCTATTTTGGTGAGAAGTGACCACAATTACTATATTATGAAATTATCAGAAAGGGGACAGTCTCTAACATGGATTTGAGTTCTTTTGTTACATTATGCTGATTTATTTTTATTGTATTTTATACCACCTTACGAGGGGTGGGATTCAATTTTTTTAACAAACAGTTCTGTGTGGACATGACTAGGTGGGTGTGGCCATAGGACTGGGTGGGTGTGGCTTCTTTTTTCTTTCTTCTTTTTTTTTTTTTTTGCAGCATCCCCCCATTTTGGGGCCTTCTGGGGGCTGTTTTTGCTCCCAGGAAGGCAAAAAATGGAGCCCAGGAAGGCAAACCACCCACCATTTTTAAGCTTCCTGGGCCTCAGGGAAGCCTCCTGGGCAAAGCAGTAAGACAGCAAGGGGGATCCTGGCACAGCTGATCATCAGAACAGCTGATTGTCAGGAGGGGGGAAAAAGAAATAACTTAAGGAGTGACTGGGCAGATGAGAATGCAATCAGCGATGTTATGCATGTGCGTGGAGGAGGAAGGAGGGCAGGGCCAGTCAGGGACACAATTTGCCAGTTCTCTGAACTGCGCAGAATCATAACAAACGGTTGTATAGAACCAGTCTGAACCGGAAAATCCCACCCCTGCACCTTACTCAAAAAGCTCAGGACACTATTGAGTCTCATTAGCTTAACCATTAAAAGTCCATACATTCACTCCCCATGAAAACAATCACAAGCTGTCCTGTTCAAAGTCAGCCACTTTTAAGCACTAGGCATCAAATGCTCATTTCAGCACCTCGAAGAATATCAGAATTGTAAGAGAAGTATAGCCCAGGGGTGGCATGTTTCATAAATAAGATGTAACTGCAAAAAAGGTGTATTTCCTAATCTACGTTCCTTTTTCCTCTCTTGGAAGTGAAGCCCCCATCTCTAGATACCTGCACAGGATGGGCGGAACCATACTTGATAACATGATTTCTCAATACAGTCAGAATTGCTTTTAAAGGGGGGTTAGCTTATTCTAGAGCTAACACTAACTTTCATATATTTCCCATCTCAAAATAGATGATCTGTTTGGTTCTGGTTAGTGCACTATTAGAACCTAGCATTACATATTCTAAATTGAGGCTTATGCCTCAGTGTGTTTTGTGAATTCAGCTGATTACCAGCAAGCTAATAAATCAAGCTGTCATATAGTACAATGTGTGGACTCGACTATGAAGTTCATTGGTAGAGATTGTCAATGGGGCATCAATTTGTTTAATTACGCTTTTTTTAAGAACTAGAAAATAAAATAAGGCACTCATGAAGAAGCTTCTTCACTCAGGGGAAATATTAAGTTGCAACACAGGATTATAGTTACCAACCAATTCCCCAAAATATGACTGAAGAAGCAAAGTACTATTTGAACCCCTGTTCAGTTTTTGTATGACACACTTTGATTCTGCTTAGATGACCTTTGTAGTTTCATATCTTTTCTTTCTTTGTATTGTTTCTATTGTTTCAGTTTCATTCCTCTGGAGCTCAGTCAGATTAGAGATGGAAGGTACCTTAGAGGTCTTCTTGTCCAACCTTCTGCTCAAGTAGGAAACCCTGTACAAATTGAGACAAGTGGCTCTCCAGTCTCTTCTTAAAAACGTCCAGTGATGAAACTACCCACAACTTCCAAAGGCAAGAGTTGGGCATTTTAAAATCCATCTTAGTAGATAAATAAATAACTTAGGAAATTCTGAGAGGAATAGGCACAGTTTTGTGAAGAATTTTAAAACTGCCAGTCCGCTAATGACATCAGTAGCCTCTCTTCTCCCCCTTCTTCTCTCTTTATTTATTTAGTCTTTTCAGGATTTCAGTATGCAGAACCTTTGCTAATTCTTATTAGCTGATTCTTTGCTCAAACAATCACACTTCCCACAGAACACAACAAAAACCAATTTGTCAACTCATGGGAGTCCATCATAAGCTTATTAAAATCATCCAGTTTTCAAAGATTGATAGACTTAGATTGTTGTTTACCGAGAAACAGAGCAGGCAATACATAGCACACAAAAGGGACCGAATAGCAAATATATAAATCAGAATTAAAATCTCACCGTTGACGATAGCTGCATTCCAGCATTGTTTCATTGCTGGTGTATAAAGGTATGCATTAGCTTTGTTCCTTTTCCTCTTATTTATTTTTCTTGGAATGTGAGAACAAGAAAATCCCTCCCTCATAGATAACAGGTTATTAGATATAGCTCCTGCATACTAAACAAACACCTCATTTATTTGGTCCAGCTAACTTTAATAGGACTTATACAGAGTAGGTGGCTTTGTTACTGAGTTGTCTACTGACAGCCAAACAAACCAAAGTGGTTGTATTGCTTGGTGGACTGAAGTAGCAATTTCAGGCACCA
Source organism: Laticauda laticaudata (assembly GCA_004320025.1). Lineage (NCBI taxonomy): Eukaryota > Metazoa > Chordata > Lepidosauria > Squamata > Elapidae > Laticauda > Laticauda laticaudata. The sequence goes on from BHFT01008327.1 coordinate 4,659, forward strand.
TATTTAGATACCTTTGAGTATAATGGGACAAGTTGCCATGGCTGACTTGCCACAGGACAACTCGCCTCAGCCAACTCACCATACAGCGGGACAATTCAATGTGGGATAACTCAAGAGAGGGAGATGTGAATTGCAGCTTTGAGGACTTTTAACTTGAGAAAATTCAAACCTAAAGCAAGGCAAGGTCCACTGCAATTCACTTGTCCCTCTCTTGAGTTATTCCTCATTGAATTGTCCTGTGGCAAATTGCCCCTTAGCAAGTTGGCCTTGGAGAATCGGCCAATGCAAGTCAGCTGTGGCAAGACAGCCAGGGTGAGTTGGCTGCAGCGAGTTGTCCTAGACACACCTTTGAGTTAGGGAGATTGCTCTACCCTTATTTCCTGGGACAGCCCCTTTGAGCTAATCCATCCTCTGCATCCTAGGAACTGTTACACATAGAGAATAATACAGTCATAATCGGAAAATAGAAAATAGACCATCAATTACCATCTCATTCATTTAAAAACCATTTGTAGTTACAACAATGTAAAAACTCCCAGCTTTGTGGCCAGTTCTCACAAATATCAGTGTGGTGCGATATGATCACATGATCATTATCCAGGTACTTCACAACAAACTTCTGACAAGCACAGTTAAGGAAAAATGTGGCAACATAAAATACAATCACAAGTTGTGGTCTTGTGATTTTTCATATAAGAATCAAATGAAAAGAATCAAATGTCATGGTCACACATGAATTTCCAATTAGCAACCACTGCACTTAGTCATGGAGTTGTCTGTCCCAACTGGTTGCTAAGCAAAGACTAATATACAGGACTTACAACCATAATCAAGCCAAAATTTCTTTGCTTTCTTTGTTAAGTGAGATATTTTAATTGAGTTTTGCCCCATTTTATGACTTTTCTTACCATGGTTATTAAGTGCATCACTGCAGCTCCATATTAGTAAAATGCTTGTTATATTAATTTGGTTTCCCCATTGATTTTGCTTGTCAGAAAGTTGCAAAAGGTGACCCTAGGACATTGCAACTGTTATAAATATGAGTCAGTTGCCAAGCATCAAATTTTGGTCATGTGACCATGGGGATGCTACAACGGTTGTAGGTGTGGAAGAATGGTCGTGAGTCACTTTTTTTCCAGCAGTGCCATTGTAACTTTGAACAATCACTAAATGAACTGTTGTAAGTCAAGGACTACCTGTATTTCTGATAATTCGATTGCGGAGATAGCTTTGAGAGATGCCTCTTCTATTTGCTCCTATTTTGACACATTCTGTGACGATAAAGTATCCTGGAAAAGGATAAATGCTTGGAAAGAAACAGAAGAGGCAATCAGTAGCAAGGTGGATGGACCAGTAGTAGGATTCAATTTTTTGTTACTACCAGTTCTATGGGCGTGGCTTGGTGGGCGTGGCAGGGGAAGGATACTGTAAAATCTCCAGTCAGAGGTGGCATTTGCTGGTTTTGTGAACTACTCAAAATTTCCGCTACCGGTTCTCCGGAACTGGTCAGAACCTGCTGAATACCACCTCTGGGATGGACTCAGTTATAGTGGCAATAGGTACACCTTTGGGAGACTTGAAACAACAGGTTAGGGATAGAATGTCATGATAGATCATGAAAATCTATCTATGTGGTTGCTAGCAGTGGAAAACAATTTGATGGCACATCATCGTCATCATTCCATTTGCAGTATGATACGTATTTCAAAACCTCTCCAAACTGAACTGCTTCTTAAAGACATCCCAACTTCAGCAGCAAGACAATAGTATGTGTAAAACTGGGAGAACACTTCGATTCCTACTATGGACGAATGGTTGCAGAAGTTGATGGAGTTGGCTGAAATGGCAAAATTGACTGCTTTGATTAAAGAAAAGAACATAAGTACTTTTGTTTCCATATGGAGACCGCTTCTGAACTTTATACTTAGAGTGGAAAAAAGTGAAACTTTGATTTGGGGTTTTATTGAGTAATTGATAGATCGTTACAGAAATGGCTTGTTCATATGAAAAAGCAAAAAAGTTGTGATTTGATGTTAATGCCTTATTTTACTGTAACAAGAGAGAGACAGAAGTCAATGCTTCTTTTTCTTTTTCTGTTCTTATCTTTCCTCAGTTCTCTTCCCTCTTCCCTTCCCTCCACTGCTTTCCTATTTACTTTCATATTTTGTATTTTACAATATTTTATGACTCAATAAAAATATTAAACTATTAAGATGTTCCCACTAATCACTTGATTCAATACTTAAGTTTAATTACTTTGGTTGAAAGGATAGATACTTTCCATGAAAGATTCCACCTTGGCCTCTATCAAATTATTAGAGCAAAAGGCAATGTTTTCATGCAATGAAACAATATACTTCATTTAGCCATGAACAGATAATAGTGGAGGCCAAATCATTATTTATTTGTCAGGTGACATTTCAAAATTCTGAGCTCTGAATTCCAGGCAAGATGGGTCTAAAATGATTTATTTTTATATAAAACTGGTTGAAACTTCTTTGGCATGTGTGTAGCTATGCAGTAGGTTTTTTCTTTTCTTTCTTTCCTTTTTTAAAATCACACTGAATGTTCCTTTTTCCTGGTGCCATCTTTCAAACATGACATATTTCCAGATCAACAGATTTTTGTATTATCATATTTGACAAAACTTCTCCCAGGATTTTGTTGCTGTCTTTTTAGAAAGATTAGTTATGAGGCACCATAAGGAACCAGGCTAGAATTATAATTTTAGCATACAGTGATTACAAAACTTGCACTTGCAAACTTGTGTGAGATCTTTCTTGAACATTTTTTCTATATTTTTCCTTCTCTCCCTTTCTCATGTTTCATCTCAAACATATTTTTTAAAATTTAAATTAAATTTTATACAACTTAGGAAATTATATAAAACAAATGACAACAGTATGCATTTGTTTATTTCATTATTAAATTTGTTTGCTTCCCATCTGACTCTGGAAGCTTTACACATGAGTTTGAACATCAAGGACTTGTCCCTAAACCTAGGCAAAAGCATGAGTTCCAGTTCACAGTAGCTGTGATTGAGGAGGGGATATATTTTTAAAAGATTAAAAGGGTGCCTTAAGTTTTTGCAAGGCTGAAAATATTTATTTTACCTCTTCAATCCTTCAACCATAAAACTGGAAGCACAAAAACTACCATGGAAGACCAAATAAAGACTATGGGAGTTCACCTTTTGCAACTTTGGTTTAATGTTGGATGTGTCATTTGGTCATCTGTTGAGTGTATGTAGAAAAGGACATGTATGACTGTCTTTGAATATGTTCGTATATTAGATAAGCATTAAGAAAATAAAAGAACTTTCCTAAATTAATTCCTGAATTAAGGAGAAACTTCCTTAAAATGAGAACAATTAACCAGTGGAACAGCTTGCCTTCAGAAGTTGTGGGTGTTTCACACTGGGGTATTTTAAAGAAGAGACTGGACAGCCACTGGTGTGAAATAATATACGGTCTCCTTGTTTGAGCAGGAACTAAAAAAACTCCAAGATCCCTTCCAGGTCTGTTCTGATTATGATTGTATAAGACACATTCTCAATTGAACTTCAGTGTGTCAATTTAACAGAGAAAAAGGCACTTTGGGGTCTCTCTGTTCTCTGCAGTCTACCAGAGATCCATGAACTTGCTTTCCACAACATCTTATGAAGTTTTACAACTGCCTTTCCATCCATACGCCTGCACACACATTTAGTAGACCGTGGGGTCCTTGGTACTCTCTAAGCTTGCTCGTTTTCTTGCAGATGTTTCATTACCCAACTGGGTAATCTCATCAGTGCTAGAAGGGAGGTGGAATCAGATCTCTGTTTATACACAAGTGGCTTGCCCTATAAGAACACCAAGCCCCCCCAGCTCAGCCCTGAGCTACAAATGCACTCTTATATTGGGAACATTTACTAGAATTTGGTAACCACGCAAAGATTAACCAGTTATCTCTGTGAAATTGCTTTACTTTGAAAATAGCAACCCAAGGATTGTACTCTTTTCTATCATGGGTAAGTATAATTTATCTTGATAGAAAACAGGATTCCATTTGTTATATCTGTGCTCAACATCTTCATTATTGCCAAGTTTTAATTCATGTATGACTGTTTGTTCACAAAAAACTATTTATTTTGAAGATTTAAACTGAAGTGAAATGTACTGAGATAGCACCTTCTCTCATTTCAATCCGCCCGTAATGACAGACTATTAACACTAATAACTGTCAGATAGAAAGGAAAAGAGTAAACGAGCAAAACTGTTGTAACCATCAATTTGTCCTTCATTCCTTCAAAATACAGCATCACCAATACTGGCTCATCTTAATGGCTTCCACACATTTTACATTACTGTATCTCTTCCCCTGCATTCTACATGACAATGTTTTGCTTCCAAGGCCAGTCTAAGATAATTTTATTTTCTGAAGAGAATTTTACTGGCTGCTCCTTCAATTAAATTTATGACAAGTGAGTGACTGTTGGAGGTGATCTTGGGTTTTCATAGTCTAAAATTCTCCTTTTCAACTGTTTGGACTGTAAAAAGGTCAAATAAAAAAGTATGCCAACCATGCACTTGAGAAAGCTATAGGAGAAGAGGTTGACATATCCATCACTCACTTCAGTCCTGGACAGGACAAAGAAGTGGTTTGTTCACCATAGATTCTTCTCTTATATGTGTTTTGGGTTCGACTTATGGTCACTCATTCACACACTCACATTTTCAACCGAACACTGAGGCCTAATCAGCTCTTTAGCATACACAGAAACCCGTGAACTCAAGGCAGTAAAGCCCATGGCACACTGCACCAACGGATGGAAAGAGGATGTAAAATGGAGAGAAACACTTGCCATCCATTGGTTCATGCGATGCTTCCGTTCTGTACTCACTGCCTCCTTTTTTCATACTCTCTATCCGTGCAGCATCCGTTGACTGAGATTCCATCCGCTCAAAAATTTTTGAGCTGCTCAAAACTTTTTGAGTGGAAAATGTATCCAATGAGTCCGTTCTGCATCCACAACGCATATGGGGAACATCCGTTCTACATCCATCATCATCTGTTATGCGTCCGCTATATCCGCTAGGCATCCGCTGCGCATCCGCACAACTCGCATCCACTCCAGCGGAAAACGGACATAGTCGTCGCAGTCAGGCTCGAAAAGAGACGCATTCGGCCCACAGCCATGCCCGCCACCCCACCTGCGGGAAAAACGGACACACGGGAGGAAGCGAACACGGATGCCAGAATGGACACAAAGCCTATTAGGTCGGCACAGGACCGTAGAGAAGGGATGAAAGTGGATGCAGGCTACACAATCAAAGCATAAACGGAAAAAAACGTACGGCAGAGGGGATGTATCTCGGATATTTAGGATGTCTGCGGGATGCCATAGAGAATGGGCAAAAAGGACACACTAGTGGAAAACCTATATTGGCCTATAGAAAAGGGGGGGAAGGAACTCCACCTGCATCTCACTTTCAGTCGCAGGTAGCCCTGCTGTGCAAGACCGTCTTGTCAGCCTTCATGCTTGGGGCTCTTGCTCTTCCACAGCATCCAGTCAACTCTCCACCATGGATCGTAACACACTCCTTTTGGTAGCCACCATCGTTCTGACAAAGTGGTGCGAAGCCCATCTACAAGGCTCCTTTCAACCTTTTCTAGGGGAAGAAAAAGAGGCAGCCCAACAGAAGTGTTCTGGGACGCGGAAGATGGATCGGGAGAAGAAGCAAGAGTATGGAACTGTACAACAAGCTGGGGTGGTGGAGCTGCAGAGGAGCGAAGACCCTCATGCAATGTCCAGAACCTTCATGAGGATGCCTCCAGCCATGTTTGACGAAAGTTGTGGAGGCGGCTGAGACCCCCAGGTTGACCAAGGCAAACACCAACTTCTGGCCCAGCTTTGGACCCTGGGCTCAAAAGGTGGCACTCATTATCTGCGCCACCTGATGGCCTCAGGGACCACCTACAGGAGCAATGCAGTTACGGCTGGAGGGGTGCCACACAACACCCAATCCAGCATGTGGTCAGAGAAGTGGTGCAGGGCGCTATCAACGAAGAATACCTGGAGGAGCTCCTGCCAGTGCCCCTCCCTGGAAGAAGGCTGGAAAAAGTTGGCTACAGCCAGTGGTATCAGAAGTGGGAACTTCGCCCCACGTGTCTTTACCGTTGGAGCATAGATGGGAAGGCCAGCGTGCTGCAAAGCTCCAGGGCCAACTCAGGGTCCACTTTATTTCAACAACTAAGAGCGCTTTTCCAGCCATCAATCCTCTTCGCCCAATGGTCCCAGATGCTCGTCTGATCACGATGCATTCAGTCTAACTGTGTTTAGGTAAACGGTTCAGCTTCAAGATGCCTAGGTATACAACCACCAGTGACCTCAAGTGAGGGGCTGGAACGCAACCGTCATCATGGGCTTTCCCAGATCCAGAGACCCCTGCCCAATGACCACGCAAGATGTGCCATAACTTCATACGGGGGGACTGAACGCCTTCTCCCATGCAGACCTACTTCAATGGAAGCCTACACTTCCAGATGCCTACCCACATGAAGAGATGGATCTTCAAACTAACAGGCTGTCCAGGGCAAGACGCGTGGTGGAGAACGCCTTGGCATCTCTGGCCCAACAGGGTTCCAGATACTTCTCACACACACCATGCAGCATCGCCCAGAGACCGGAGGAGGATCGTGGAATGCTTGCTGCATCCTGCACAATCTCATGTAGCACAGCCTGCACCAGTCTTGCAGAACAGGCTCGTGACCTCCCACAAGGCAATGGGGACATGGAGCCTGGGGAATGGAGGCAAGGGCGAAAATCCTGATAGAGCCTCTGGATGCAAGGCCCCAACAAGAGCTTCACATGAAGGGAAGAAGCAGTTGCAACCTACTGGGGACACACTGTGCAACTCCGCAGCTGGAGCAGTGGAGTGCAAGACAAGGATGATATGATGATTAATGGATGCTTCCTTCAGGCCTATCTCATCAATCTGATTGAGATTGTGCATGTATGGTTGGGTGGGGCCTACAATGAACAGGGCATTTAATAAAGAGTTGTATTTGAGTAAGATTGAAATGTGTGGATCAATGATTACATTTTTATTGATAATAAAGGGCCAAAGGTGTTGGCACTGGGAGGGTGGACCAATACAGTCCCATTATGCTTGCACTGGAGGTTTATCTATCCCACAGCTATTACCCATGCCAACAGGTATCCCTGCCCATCCCACAAGCTATTACCACCCAAAGGTATCCCGCCCATCCCCCCAGGCTATTACCCATCCCACAGATATCTCTGCCACATTCCCACAGGTATCCTAACACACGCACAGCTATTACCCTATCCCAAGGTTTATCCCTGCCGCATCCAGCTGTTAATCTTAACCCATTCCACAAGCATGCAAAGGCTTAAACCATTTCTAAAAGTTTCCAACCCAAGACTTTTTTTAGCAAAAAATAATGAAGCAAGTGGTGATGAAGCAAGATAATTCTTTGATTAATGAACAAGCTGTAAAAGCAAAATGACCCACAGTCAAGTGGTCCACAAAGCGCAAAAATAAAAGTCAACAAGTGGTAGCCGATCCCCGTCTTGGCACAATCTCCTCTCAGTCACTCTGAGGCATGCGCCAGTCCAGGTTGCTTGGTGGAGTGGATGCTGCTGGAGTGCTGGTCAATGAAGGCACCATTGGGATGCCTGAACCCCGAGAGGAACAACGGGGGAACGGTGTGTGAGGAAGCTCTTCAGAAGCTGGCTCAGCCCCATGATGTTTGAGAGCCCGCTTCTTCCGATGACATGGGGTGTCAGCCCCAGTACTGTCTGACAGACTTTTGAGGCCGGGCTGGCTGTGGGGTGGAGGGGAAGATAGCAGTGGTAGTGGGGATGTTGGGTGCAGCTGAGCGAGGTGAGGCATCGGTGGCGTTCTGTGGCATGGGTGTGCATCTGTGGCACATGGGTTGGCATCAGTGTGTGGTGGCATCGGTGGCATACAGTGAGCTACTGGTGGCATACACAATGTGGCTTGTGCCTGGACTTGGGAAGCGCTGCCTGTGCTGCTAGGACCTGCCTGGTAGCCGGTAAAGCCTTGGTAGGTGGAAGGGCGCTGTGGAAAGCTTGGAAGGCAGTGGGGACATATCCCTGAGGTGGAGAGCAGGCCTGGACTGGGTGGGAGCAGTTCACTTGGGTCTGGAGGTTGTGAAAAAGATCGGTGATCCTGTCCTTCACCCACCTGGTTACTGTGGTTCCGCATTTCATGAGGATCTGGTTGACAGTAGGTGAGGGAAGGGCTTTTGGCGGTTGGAGGATGGGAACGTCGGTGTGTACCAGCTGATGAGAGGAATTTTTCGCTACTTCTGAGGTGTCCCTGGATCTCCAGCAGGACAGGTGGGGCTTGCTGCCCCTCCCTGTCTGCCTCTCTGCCTTCCTGTGGAGGTGGAGCTGGGGTTGGTATGTGGGTTGGCCTGTGTGGAAGTGCCCTCTTGTCTCCCCACTGTGTCAGGGGGTCTCCATGCTCTTCCCGCCCACGGGTAGTATAGCTTTTCGGGGGTTTCTCCATTGTGGGACGCCAAGTCCAGATACTGCGCCTGGACACAGGAGCTGACTATTGCCCAGAAGAGGAACTGGCTCTCCAGCAGGCCTGCCTGAGAGAAAGGGTTGTGAGAGCGGCTGGCTTCCTTGGCGCGGAGCTCACCCTTGCCAAGAAGCTGCACTTGCTGTCACGTTAGTCTCTCTGGTCCGATCAGCTTGACCGTGGCCTGGCCAGATTTTCTTGGAGGCGCAGCTTCCTGTACCAGGTGTGCATGTGCTTCCACCAGCCAAAGGAGCACCTCGAAGTGTAGACCAGGTTTCTCCGCCTTCTCTCGTCCAAGCAGCCTGCCCCTTCCTTTTGGTGTCGGCGATAGAGCCTCGTGTCCCTTCCCGCCAAAGATATTCATTCTCCCTCAGCCATCTCCAGCACTCCTCCTCATAATTCCTCTTCATTGTGTATCTGCTCCTCTGAGCGCGTTACAGCATCTCCCTCTTTCCTCCTCTGGCAGGGCCATATGGCCCTGCATTCCAGAGGGGCCTTCGAGGTTGTAGGGGCTGCTTCTCCACAGCCACACCACCAGCAGCAGCAGAAACAACAACAGGTAGCCAGCAAACAGGGACCAGCAGGACGAGCAACCAGCATGCACCAGCACCAGCAAGACCAGGAGCAGCACCTGCCAAGGAGTTAAGGCACCCAAAGCAGGGGACGCAGCGAGGACCCAGAAGCAAGCCAGCAGGATAGGAGCATCAGCAGGCCAGGAGCACCAGCAGGAATCAGGAGCACCACAGCAGGACCAGGAGCACCCAGCAGGACCCAGGAGCAAGTGGCCTAGCAGAGTAAGCACCAGCAAGAAGCCCGCACCGCACCAGGAAGCAGTTGCCAGCAGAGTAAAGCCCCAGGGCAGCAAGCCCCACACCAGGAGTAGTGCCGAGCAGAGTAGCACCAGCAAGAAGCAACCAGCAACGAGAGAGCAGCGCAGCAGAAGCAGCACCACCCAGAACAGCGAGCCCGGGCAGCAGAAACCCCAGCGAAGCAGAATCAGGGCCAGGGGGTGGTATGGTGGCTCTGGTCTCTCTTACCAGGGCTGGCCAGCAAGATGGCAACAGAGGCTTTCTCTTATTTCCCCATGGTTGTTGGGTTTTTGGCTTGCTGGCTGGCTGGCTGGCTGCTGCTGTAGGCTGTGTCTGGCAGCCAGGTTCCTTTCCTCTGAATGGTGACCTGCCTTGCGAGCTGCTTCCCCTTCTTATATCCGCGGGGCTGATCAATGCATCCTCCGCGGCATGCGCCAGTGAATGCTGTGTAATCCCCACTAGGCTTCTGCTTTGGCTTCTGCTAGGCTTCCCGCTCTGCATATGCTTCATCGCTGTCGGCACCTCGGTCTCTGCATCCGCTCTGATCTGCTCCTTACCGCTACGCATCCACTTGCTGTGCTCCCCAAAAGCGCCTCGGATGTGCGATCCGCTCCATCCGCTTCCATCCGCTAGGCTTCCGTGGAGCAATCCGGTTTCCATCCCTCTAACATCCTCCCGCCCAATCTGTTCCTTTCCCGGTTGTTGTCCGCGCTCTAGTTAAATGCAGAATTCGGGCACTTTTTGAAGCGGATTAATCAATGGGATGGAACAATTTTCTCGTCCGCTGTGTCCTTTTTACAAACGTTTTGCATCCGTCAGCCAATGTGACAGGGCCTTAAAACTTTACTGGTTACAATGTCTGTTTGTCTGTCTGCCTATTTATCTATTTGTCTTTTTGAATTTGTAAATATTAATTGTGATGTGCCTTTTAACATTTCTGTCCAACAACATTCAGTGAAGTGAAGCATGGATCTACTTTCTTTTTCCTTTTTTCAAAAGCAATTGTCACAACTTTCCAGTTGCTGGAAACCTCTGCACTCCATGGCATTCTCATGCAGGGGTGGGATTCAATTTTTTTAACAACTGGTTCTGTGGTGGCTTAGGTGGTAGGCATGGATGGTTGGCTTAGGTGGTACGCATAGCTTGGTGGTCATGTGACTGGGTGGACATGGCTTGGTGGTCATGTTATTGGCTGGGTGAGGCCAACTCAATATCACTCACATCAAGGCACACATCTCCTTGCCTGGCTTCTCATGACTGTGGAGATGCTGCAACAGTCGTAAGTGTGATAAATGGTCATAAGTCACTTTTTTCAGTGCCATTGTAACTTTGAATGGTCACTCCACACAATCAGAGTACCAGCAAAGGAGGGGGAAAAAACTCCAGAGAAGTTTCTGAGTCAGGAAGTCTAGTCCTGCCAAGAATGTAATAAGAGTTAATGGAGAGGCAGTTTCTGTAAGCAACTCCAGAATGTTTCCTTCCTGCCTTCCTAACAGGATTAGGCAAGTAATTTCTTCTGACAACCGGTTCTCTGAACTGCTTAGAATGTTAACAACCAGTTCTCGTGAATAGGTGAGAACTGGTAGCATTCCACCCCTGTTCTCATGGCTATTTCTTTTTATGCCCACCCAATTTTGGATGATTTGGCAAAAAATATAAATCATCAATTAAAGATACATTGGAAAGCATCTCCATATTTTTTTTTTGTGGCATGCAACTCTTACTGTACTTGTCTCTTACTGTCTTCTACACCACAGTTTTAAGAAACATGGGATACAACACTGTGTCTCATATATCATAAATCATAGGGTGAAATACAGATGCACCGCAGCAGCAGAATTTTATGCCATCCTAGCAGCTGGGTCTCTCTGGAGCTACTCTTCCACCAGGTTTTATTGATTCTAATTTAATTTCAGCCCTCTTTGGGATCATTTTAAAGATAAGAGAATTGTCCCTTCTGTTACTAGCAACTATTCGAGGGAGGAGTGAGGATAGAATCATCATCAGGTTTGGTCAAATGTTTTAGTTTAACATCAGTGCTCTCAAATGAATACATTCTTGCCATAGGCTTAATGAGTTAAGAGGAATTTGGTCTGAAACATCCCACATGTATGCATCTAGAGCAGTGGTGACTAACCTTTTTGGGCTCCTGTGCCAAAAATTGTGCATGTACTTTGCACACTAGCACTCGCATGCCAGCACCCAGAAAGCAATGCGGGCCCTCACATACCCCCTACACATGCATGTGTAATCCCCTTCCTACCCCTGCCACCCCCTTACCTGCACTGCACCTCACAGCTGATTTTTGGCCAGTTTGAGGCCTTTTTTGGCCTCCCAAAGGCTTGAGGAAAGCTTCTGCAGGTTGTGCAAGCCGAAAACTAGCCCTGTTTCGTCACTTCTGGTATTTTTGGAAAAATAGGAAGTGATGAAACTGGGCTAGTTTTTGGCCTTCAAAGCCTGCAGAAGCCTTCCTCATGCCTTTGGGAGGCTGAAGAAGGCCTCAAGCCAACCAAAAATCATCTGTGAGGCACGTGCATGCCCAGTGAGGTAAGTTTGCCTGCAGCTCGCGTGCCAACACACATGGCTCTATGTGCCACCTGCGGCATACATGCCATAGGCTTACCACCATGGATCTAGAGCATTATGTCAGGTTTGGTGCATAGCAAAAGGAGACATTGAAACCTCGGCCAACTTGTTGCGGAGTCATAAAATATATAAAACAGAGTGTCAACTTTGAAATGGATCTATGTGGCTGCAGCTATCTTTTTGTTTCTCAGCTTGCCAAATAGCATGGGAGAGGGAGAAGTTTGGAATGTTAGACCAGACAGTAACAACAGATCATTCTGTGGAAACCAAGGTCATCACAACAAGTGCTGGCCAGAGACATGAAGGAATGCTGGGGAAATGCTAGAACACCTAATTGGACAATGTGACCTGTGACAAGGAAGAAGGAGAAGCTCTATTCTTTAATTGTACAAAAACCACGAAAATTAATCAGAGTTGGTTTTGCTTTCATGCAAAGGGATCTGAACATCTCGATTTTCTGGATTCATCAGTCAGAATCTTCACACAGAGTTCATAAAACATATGAAGAATAGTTGCAGGATTTGGGTTTGGCTAGTCTAGAGAAAACAAGGACTAGGAGGACAATTTGAAGATTGGCCTAGTCCTAACTCTCTAGTTTTAAACCTATTTAGTGTCTTCATTGGCAAGGGTGAAACCAAGATGGCAAGGCAATGTAACAGATTTTTTAAATTCAACCTAGGTTGGGGGTCCAGTGTAGTGCCTATGGATGCTAATGTATCTGCAAACAGCTGCATTTGGTGACTTATAGATTCCCTGCTGCACATACATTTATAAATCCAATTCAGTTTTCAAACACAGGATATATGAAATGAAGGAAATAAGACATTGGATGAGGAGAAGGGAGAATAAAGATGTCCATTCAGGCTCTAATGTTTGCAGAAAAGGGGAAATGCTCCAATTATACATCAATATGTCTTCTAGCTGCACCATTCTTGGGCTATTAATAGATCCGCATCCTCATAACTTACAATATTAACCAGCCTGTCAATAAAAGGATTTGAGATATCACTAAATAGGCAATCAGAGTAATGGGCCATTAGTTTCATTGAACATGGAAGGTCAAAAGAAAAATATCCCTCTGTCATTTTGGTATTTTAGTACTGACAGAATAAATATATTTTGAGATAAATGTCTGACTCTTCAAGAATTTAGGGTAAATAGCATGGCAAATTAACTCAACTTGTAAAAGCACAGAGCCCCTGTTTAAATTAGAATCATAATCAGCATAGAACTGGAAGGGACCTTGGAGGTCTTCTACTCTATAGTAGAAGACCCTATAGTATACTAAATCCTGTAGTATAAGATCTAATATAGATCCTATACTATTTCAGATAGGTGATTATACACTGTTTTCTTCAAAAACCTCCAATGATGAAGCACCTAGAACTTCTGGTGGCAAGCTGTTCCACTGGTTCATTGTCCTCACTGTTAGGAAGTTTCTCCTTAATTCCAGGTTGCTTCTCTCCTTGATCAGGTTCCATCCATTGTTGTCCTGCTCTCTGTTGCTTTGGAAAATAAATTGACCCTTCTTCTTTGAGGCAGAATTTCAAATACTGGATGGAATATTGCTATCATACCAAACTGGTGGGATGCTACCGATTCTGCCCGGTTCTATAGAACTGGTAGCTCTGAAGAGCAGCAGACACTAAACCGGTCCTGTATTTGCTGTTGTTTGGCCCACCCGCATGCCCGGGCTCTTACCTGTCCTTTATTTCCTGCTTTTTCAACCTCAGCTGCTTTGCACGGCACAGCTGAGGTTGAAAAAGCAGGAAAAAAGAGGCTTTTCAAACGCTGTGAACCTGCACGCAGTGCTTTTCAGCTGTCAGGGCGGCATAGCCTAAGGTTGTTTTACACGTGCACACAGCAAAACATAATCACCAAACTGGTAATAACACTGGTTGAATCCCACCCCTGATCATGCCCCCCCCTCCTTTTCTTTTGACTAGTCAAACCCAAATCCTGCAACCATTCTTCATAGGTTTTAGCTTCCAGGCCTTTAATCATTTTAGTTTCTCTTCTCTGTATTTCTTCCAAAGTCTCAACATCTTTTTTGTAATGGGGTGACCCAAACTGGATGCAATATTTTATTTCAGGTGTGGTCTTATAAAGTGGTCTTAACACTTCATGTGATTTTGATTCTATGCCTCTGTTTATACAACCAAAGATTGTATTAGCTTTTTTGGCCGCTGCTGCACACTGCTGGCTCTTGTTTAAGTGATTGTCTACTATGAGTCCAAGATCTGCTGGGACTCCAAGAGCCAGATTAGGAGAAACCTGTCTCAAAAACTGTGAGAAGTCACAGCTACTGTTTTTGAGCCAGGTTTCTCCTAATCTGTACTTGTACCTTTGGGTTTTCCTGCCCAGGTATAGAGCCTTGCTTTTCTCCACATTAAATTTTATTTTGTTGGGTATTTTATTTTGTTGGGTATTTTATTTTGTTCAAGTCTGTCAAGATCTTTTTGGATCCTAAGCTTGTGTTCTGGGGTGTTGGCTACTACTGTCAGCTTAGTGTCATCTGCAAATTTCTATTCCCTCATCTAAGTCATTTCTGAAGATATTGAAGAGTACTGGGCCTAAGATGGAACCTTGTGATACCCCAGTGCTTACTTTCCTCCATATAGATATAGTATCATTTAGGACTATTCATTGAGTATGATTTGTCAACTCAATTTGTAAAAACACAGAGCTGCATCCCCTGTTTAAATTATTTTCATAACTATAAATTTTTGAACAATGATGTGTCCCATATCACTTATAAATGCAAGTGTATAATGAAACCATGCCTCAAATTGCCCTTTGCAGATAAACTTCTACAAAAACAGATATGCAATATATACCCAGAAAACAATAGGTTGTCATTTTTTGCACACCTTTTACATGTGGTAGGTGTTTGATACATTTGTTTTCTTTTCCTTTTTGCTTGACAAGGGTATTTTTTCAAGCATTCATGTAATGCAAGTTGTAATATCATATAAGTTATAATAAATACTGCATGAATTCAGCTGCTGGAAATGTCATTTAATCTAATAGGTCTCTGGAAGGCAAAATCTGATTATTCATGTGAAGATAATCTGTTGGTTTACAACATTCTGAAATAGTTTTTGAATTCAGACAGCTGTGTCGTCTGTGTCATTCTTTATATAGTTCGTTTATTTGGTTGTCTCTATTTCTTTTCATAATAGAAATCAGATATGTGTGTGTTTTATTTAATGAAGAGGGCATACATTCACAAAAATTAAAAATAGATTCTCACTGCTGATAGATTTTATAAAAAGAGAACCAACTTAGCCAGATCATCAAGATTCTTAATTAGTAGTCAAAAACTATTTTAAAGTTTTTCAACATTTGTTTAACCATCTCATTCAAATGCATGAAAAAGGGTTCCCACTCCCACTCCCCCCAAATAAGAAAATTTCAGTAAAATCTGGAAGCTGTAATCCTTACGATGGGCTGAAATTTCATTTCAATTAAATGTGGGGAATCAGGCATTTCTAACCAAAACCTGTCTGAACCTGGGATGGAGGAGGGATTCCTCTCTCAGACCTGTGTCCTCCCAAATTTGGGTTTGGTATCAGCCCAAATCCCATGGGATGTGGAGTATGGTTGTTCTTATGCATGGCTACTTTCAGAAGTTCTGCTGTGCTAATTACCAGATTTGGGGTGGTCTAGTTGGTTGGGCTCTAGGAAACAGTTGTAATTATTGCTGCATAGCATCATCTCTTCCTCCACTACTCAATTCCATCATGGGAGTAGTGATATATATCCCCCAAAATTGTTGGTATATGCAGATTTCAGTTTTCAGCCTAGCAGCATAAAATCTGGTGTTGTTCAGGGATGTGTGGTCTCCGTGGCAACTATGGACCTGATCTCTAAGCTGAACACATACTGTTATATGTGGCTGCATATTAGATCTGGTTTTTGTCTCAGATTAGATCTTGTATTGGAGAACATTAATATCAGTCACTATTCCTGGTCAGCAATGTACTTTCAGCCTTAATAGAAACCATGGTGGCACAGTAGTTAGAATACAATGCTACAGGCTACTTCTAAAGTTCGAATCTCACCAGGCTCAAAGTTGATTCAGCCTTCCATCCTTCTGAAGTTGTTAAAATGAAGACCCAGATTGTTGGGGAAAATATACTGACTCGTTGTAAACTGTTTAGAGAGGTGTGTAAAGCACTGTGAAGCTATATATTAGTCTAAGTGCTATTGCTATTAAAGTCACAGCAACAGAATCTTACAAGTCTGAAAGTACTGTACTTTCAGACTTGTAAGTTTCTCCCACCCCCAATTACCTTCACAATCCAAGAAACTAGGGAGGGTCCCTTCTAAGATGCTTGACATGTCCCCTTTCCTTCTTCAGGCCATGCTGCCTCTTATCTGACTGATTGCCAAATCTGTGGCTCCTCCTCTTGCTCCTTATTCTGTCTGTCAAGAACAGTTTCACAAACCATTACAGGAGTGGTGTGCATGAATACCCTATATCACCAGGCTTGAGATTTTGGGCTTGGACAACCTTGAACTATGCCGCCTATGGTTAGACTTAAGCGTTTGCTCATATGTCCTACAAGTCATATGAATTCAGTCTTCACACACAATACAAAAGTAACACAGATAAAATTCAATGTAAAGCCATGTCACACTGCACCAACGGATGGAAGAGGATGTAAAATGGGAGAAACACTTGCCATCTGTTGGTTAACGCGATGCATCATTCTGTACTCACTGCAACGTTTTTCATCCTCTCTATCCGTCCAGCATCCGTCTACTGAGATTTCATCCGCTCAAAAGTTTTGAGCTGCACAAAACTTTTTGAGCAGCATAAAGTCCAACGCATCCGTGTATACATCCGCTATGGCATACGGGGAACATTGTTATTACATCTCCGTTTTCATCCGTTACGCGTCTGCAATATCCGCTAGGCATCCGCTGCGCATGCGCGCAACTCATCCGCGTCCAGAGAAAACAGACACAGGGAGGAAGCGAAACAGATGCGGAATGGACACGCAGCGTTAGTAGCAGGGACGTAGAAAGGATGAAAGCGGATGCAGCTCACATATAAAGCATTAAAACAGAAAAAAACATTTGTATAGGTGACGTATCTCAGATATTTAGGATGTCGGCAGGATGTCTAGAGGATGCAGAAGGACACCTAGCAGAAAAACGATATTTCTAATAAAAGGGGGAGAAATCACCTGGATCTCACTTTCAGTCCAGCAGCCCTGCTGTGCAGACCTCTTTAGCCTTGATCTTGGTCTTGCTCTTCCATAGCATCCAGTCATCTCCACCATGGATCGTCGCACATCCTTTTGATAGCACCATCATTCCTACAACAGTGCGAAGCCCTCTACAGGCTCTTTCAACTGTTCTACGGGAAGAAAGGAGGCATCCAAGAAGTGTCTGGGTCTGAAGATGGATCGCGAGAAGAGCCGAGTACAGACTGTATGACAAGCTGATGGTGGAGCTGAGGAATGAAGACACTCGTGCTCCAGAACTTCATGAGGATGCTGCCAGCCATGTTTGACAAAGTTTGTGAGCGGCTGAGACCCAGATTGACCAAGGCAAACACCAACTTTGGCCCAGCCTGGACCCTGGGGTGAAGGTGGCACTGACTCTGTGCACCTGGCTCAGGGACCACATACAGGAACATGCAGTATGCCTGGAGGGTGCCACACAACACCATCAGCATTGTGGTAGAGGAAGTGGTGCAGGCCATCATCGAAGAATACCTGGAGGAGTTCCTCCAGTGCCCCTCCACTGAAGAAGGCTAGAAGAAAGTTGCCAGAGTAGTGGTATAGAAGTGGAACTTCCACACACAGTTGGAGCCATAGATGGCAAGCACTGTGCCTGCAAAGCTCCAGCCAACTCAGGGTCCACTTATTTCAACTACAAGGGCGTCTTCAGCATCATCCTCTTTCACATGGTCGATGCTGACCCATGTCTGCGGGGCTGACACAATGCATCCTCCCTGCATGCGCAGTGAACACTTGCATTGCTAGGCATCCGCTAGGCATCTGCTAGGGTCCATGATGCATCGCGTCATCCGTTAGGCACTGCTCTGCACGCTCCTTCTGCTGCGCGTCCGCTTCGTTGTGCTCTCCGAAGCCTGCAGATGTGTCATCCGCTTCATCCACTAGGCTTCGTTGAGCATCCACTTAACATCCTCGTTATGTTTCTTCCTGTCCGTTCCTTTCCGTTGTTGTCCACTCTGTTTATGCAAATGTGGGGCACTTTTGAGAGTGGATAACAACGGATGGACCATTTTCTAGTCCGCTGTGTCCTTTTACATACAGTTTGCATCGTCGGCCAATGTAGCTTGCCTTAAACTGCTTCAAACTTGATTGCAGAAAGTATGACTTCAGGAACAAAGTGGTCAATGCCTGAAATGTATACCTGACTCTTGTTGTTACATCCTCTAACCCCACTCCTTTAACCTCAACCTAACCACTATTGACCTCACCCCATTCCTGAGAGGCGCTAAGTTGCATGCATAAGTGACATGTGCTAATATCGTGCCTACCATCCCTGTCCTATTGTCCCCATTTATTCATACCTATTTCCTGTATTCTTACTCATGTTTGTACTTATATCTATTATCTTGTAAGCAATTGACAAATCAAATAAATAAACAAACAAACAAATAAATAAATAAACTTAGACGTCATTGAACTCATTGAAGATTTGCCACAACTCCATTGGGTATACCAGTTACGACCTTTCCTGTGTCAGTCCTCCAAATAGTCACTCAGGGCCCTCTCACCTCATAATTTCTGTTGTAATGTGCTGCATGGGGCTGCCCTTGAAGACCCGTTAGGAAGCTTCAGCTGGTCGAAAATCCATCAGTGTGAGCAGTGATGGGCTTGTCTTGGAATGCCCATGTGATACCTCAACACCACGAGCTGCACTGGTTGACAGTGCACTTTCAGGTGCAATTCCAGGTGCTAGTCAACACCTAAAAACCTTTACATGATATAGGGCCAGCTGTTTGAGAGGCAACCTACACTCTTTGGTTTCTGACCACCTGGTATGATCTGGAAGAGACAGTGTTACAGGTCCCTTTGATTAAGCAAGGCCATCTTTCAGGAACCTAGAGATGCATATTCTTGGTAGCAGCTCCTTCTCTCTGGAATGAATTCCCCAGTAAGATCTGTACATGTTCTATTCTGATGACATTCAGGAAAACCTTAATGTAGGTGGTAAGGTAGATAGAATTCCTTTCTTTGTGATGTGTTACCTTTGCTTGTTGTTGGATCGCTGCCTTGTGCTTATTTTGTAGTTATTTTTGTAGTTTTGATTAGTGTTTGTATATTATTGTATTATTTCTTGCAAAGTTTTTTGCTGTTATAATGGTATGTGGGAGTGACCTAGGAGATAGGGTGAAGAAGTGTTGCCTTATTTGACCTCTCCTTAGGCAGCATCTCTTCCTTCATCTGCTAAGGTCATTTCCACCTACCATTATACAACCTGAATGTAAATAAAAATACATATTGGGGACATAAGTATGAGGGAAAAAAATCTTCGTTTGGGGTTTTTTTTCCTCAATCAAAACCACACGAGCAGCTAGGGAAGCTTCAGCTTGATAATGCAAAGCAGAACCACAATGACGACCATCATCTAAGGGATTGAGAAAAAAACCCCAAATGTACTTTGAGAATGGTGCTGATCACACAGAAGTCTCTCTTCATAAAATATTTGAGATTTTGGAAAAACATGTTTCAATATAGAATTAATATGGAATTTTAATAATGCAAACATACAGGATTTCTTCTAGGTTTCATTATCAGGCAATATGAACTGAAAATAAATTGTACCATCCCTTTGATCTACTACTCTTGGGGCTGGCATTTTCCCCCCTTCCAAATCAGTCTTGTACTTTTTTTGCTTCTCGTTAAGAAAGCCTTGAGAAAGCTTTAAAAATCTCAGGCTTCCCAGGAATATGGTTAAAAAAAAAAAAGCTACTAAGGCATAGGAACCAGCGGGATATACAAGCCATAAATACACAGATTTGGAGAACAGATGTATATTTCCTTCTATTTGGAGAGATGAGCCTAGATCAAAAGCGAGCTAGTTGCAACAACCTTGAAGCCACATAGTCAGCCACAAGGTCCTATTTATCGAAAGGGAATGTCTGACACCCAGATAATAATCTGAGTAACATTCCTTTTTTGAGAGAAGTTGCATCATTGCTCATAAGTTACAAGAGTGGAAAGGGGATTTCCCCCTCCCCAGCTCTTAAAGGTAAAGATAAAGGTTCCCCTCGCACATAAGTGCTAGTTGTTGCCAGCTCGAGGAGGCAGTGCTGATCTCCATTACAAAGCCAAAGAGCCAGCACTGTCTGAAGACATCTCCCTGGTCATATGGCCACATGACAATGCTGAAGGCACACGGAATGCTGTTACCTTCTCACCAAAATGGTCCCTATTTTTCTACTTGCATTTTTACATGCTTTTGAACTGCTAGGTGGGCAAAAGCTGGGACAAGTAATGGGAGCTTACCCCATTATGTGGCGCTAGGGATTCGAACTGCCAAACTGCTGACCTTTCTGATCAACAAACTCAGCATCTTAGCATCCCAGCTCCTACAGATGGAGATTGACTTGCTAAGTCATCTCCAGGTTAGAGTTCTTGGTTTGAAATATGTAGTGAGAGCCTGCTGGAAGTAAAAATAGATTTGGCTTGCTTTTGCAGCTTACTTGCCAAAATGTAGCAAAATTGCCAAAATTGTTCTTAGTTATAAGCAAAGGTGTTTTGTGGACCTGGAAATGAATACAATTTATAACCCAGTGTGCACTTTCTTTATCTTATTAAAAAATGGAGCGATGATAGAATTAATAGGTACTGAAGAAATATCTGTTGAATACAAAAATGAGAGATCAGCACAAAGGACGACATTGAGGTGACTGCCATATATAGAGAGCGAATTGAAAAACAAAGATATGAGAAAAATAAAAAGTTGAGGTTCAAAGTTAATGCTTTATTCTACTGCAGAGGTGTGAAATTCAAAACCTGCAGGTCAGATCTGGCCTGTGATGTGATCGGGATCCAGCCCATAGGGCCATCCTGGTCTACCCAATGTGAAGAGCAAAGATCAGGCCAGCCTGGCTTTGGCCCAGTTTATCCAATGCAAAGAGGAAACATGACAGCAGTTTGGGGAGGAAATTCAAACTAGCCATGTCTACCCAGTCGGACACTCCCACCCAGTTGGAAATGCCCCCCACCAGAGTCATCCACAGCCCTGATGCAAGCCCTCAGTGAAACTGAATTTGACATCTCTGTTCTACTGCAAGGAGTGGGAAATCCCTGACTTTTTTCTTTCCCCCTCTCCTCCTCACTTCTCTTTTCTCCCTTCCCTCCTCACTGTGTCCTACTATTTGCTTTTGTATTTTTGTATTTTATTCTATAATCTAATAAAATGTGATAAGGCCGTAGGTGTGTGGGGAGAAAAACAAAGAAATGGATGAAAACTGGGTAAAGAGGAAGGAAAAGATTGAAACAATCAAGGCCCAGGTGAAATTGATCGGATCCTGAAAAAAGTTTGAAGAAGTTTAAAGAACAAAATGCAGTACTGTAGATGAAGTGATGTGCATAATTGGTGAAAGGAAACACTGTATAAGAGAAGTGTTTCAAATAATGTTGGTAAACACTAATTTCATTTCTGTTTCCCTTTTTTGTTTTTCTCAAGACATTTTTTTCATCTCTCTGTTAACTATTTTTCATGCTTTTTCTAAGCCCCACTTATTGTTGCTAATCTTAAAATAGAATAGCGCAGCATGATTTTTGCGTCTCCTGGTTCTGTCTGCAAGGATGCATATATATATGCTTTGTGTAAAAGGATGGGATCATGCATCAAGCTGGAACACACCTCCTCACTAGTCCAACACATGAAAGCCACAGGTCATACCATCAACTTCAATGGCATCAAAACCCTAGCCACTATAGAAAACCCCAGCCACAGAATCATCAGAGAAGCCATAGTACGATTGAAAAAAAGACCCTGAAAGCATGAATAGAAGAGATGATTCCACCAGACTGTCAATCATTTGGAAAGCCTGCACTCTCAAATAGAAAGATCTCCACACCACAAGCCAGGTAAACATCTGGCCAAAAACAGACTCCCCCTGATACCTCCAGCTTCAAACACACCCCAACCAGACACCCAGATGAAACCTAGCTTCCTAATAGATAATAGCCGTCATTTTACACAAAGCCAAGCTGCACTGAAAGCCTCCAACACAGGAACACAGTGTTGCCAGCCAATCAAAGCCACAGTGTTGCCAGCCAATCAACAGACAGAAGAAACCAGACACCAATCAACCAAACTCCCAAGACGAATAAACACAGACCAAGACTCCACCAATTGAGGATTTAGGAAAACCATCCTGGGACAACAGTAGGCTAGCCTCAAATTTAAAATGAATGGCTGTGATAGCCTGAATCAACATACGAACTTCCAATACAGAAGCCTGATGAGGCAGATGAGATTCTGCTGAAACATTGCTACAAACTTTAAACCACAACTACAATGATGTGGGATAATACCCGAAGGAAGCTGAACAGCACACAATGTAAGTACCCGCAAAAACTTAAAAAAACAAATATCTGACCTCTACAGGGAGAAATGATAGCCAGACAAAACTTTTGACGAAGCTGGAAGTTAAAAGACAGGAATATTATGTGACCTGAAATTCCTACGCAGCTGCAGAACAACAAGTAACACCAACCTGCTTCAAATTAACATTTCATAAGCACACAGCAGCTAGCCAAACGTATCCTAAAAGAACAGAATTGGCTCACTCAGAAATGAAGTTCACAGTAAAAGATTCCAATTAGATCAGTTAAACAAAGATTGTGCTAGGCACTATACCTGGAATTGAGCAGCAAAATCCACCCTCTACTTTGGGATAAGATTAAACAACTTACACTTGGAGAGCTGAAAACTGCAAACCACTTACAAAAATGAAAAACTCGAAGAAACGAATGAAATTAGAACATGACACAAAGCCCCCAACAACTCACAACAACACCTGAAACAATTAGTAATATAACGTTTCCAACAAGAGAACTCACCAAAACAGAAACAGATGTCCTAACCAAAGGATTCAATTATGCCATAGCACCAAAATAAATCCCCACAGAATCCATCATATGTGCAGTAGAATCCAGCTAACCAAATTAAATACAGATGAAGCTGACAGAATAAGACACCAGATGACCAACAATTCTATGCACAAGCAAACCACTCAAAAGCAACTTGCACAAAGATTGAATTCAAAGTGCTACAAACTCTGAAAAATGATAACAGCATAATCATACTCCAGCAGATAAAGGAATACCAACACCATAGCAATGGATAGAAAAGGACTACGAAACAAAAATTGACAGACCTACTCCAAGACTCCACATACAAACCTATAAACACAGACCCAACCACATATCTGGAAAAATTAACCAAGAAGAAAATTAATAACCAGGCCACATAAGTAAAGAAATCCAACGATTTATCATTTATCATTTATCAACTTCAATGCACCAAAAACCCTAGCCACTATAGAACCCCAGACCAGCCACAGAATCATCAGAGGAAGCCCATAGAGATTGAAAAAAGACCTGACAGCATGAATAGAAGAGATGATTCCAGCAGACTGTCAATCATTTGGAAAGCCTGCACTCTCAAATAGAAAGATCTCCACACCACAAAAACAGACAAACACCTGAGCACAGACAGACTCCCTCTGATGCCTCCAACTCAAACACCCCCCCACCAGGCCACCAGGTGAAACCCAGCTTGCTGATGAATACAGCCGTCCTTTCACACGAAGCCAAGCTGGCATTGAAAGCCTCCAACACAAGACACGAGTGCTGCAGCCAATCAAAGCCACAAAACAGACGAAGAAACCAGAAACACCAATCAACTCAAACTCCAAGTCCAATGAACACAGACCCAGGTTAATAGCCAATCAGAATAGACAGCCTCAAATTTTGAACAGAGGAACTGTGAGACACACTTCCATACAGAAGCCTGATGCATGCAGATGAGATTCTGCTGAACGTTGCTACAACTTTAACAGAACTACAATGACGTGGGATAATATACCGAAGGAAGCTAAACCAGCACATACATATATATATATATTTGTTTTTTTTAAGCTCTCACGGGTACTTACATTTGTGCTGTTTAGCTTCCTTCGGGTATTATCCACGTCATTGTAGTTCTGTTAAAGTCTGTAGCAACGTTTTCAGCAGAATCTCATCTGCCATCATCAGGCTTCTGTATTGAGTTCCTATGTGTATATTAAAAGCACTACAATGACGTGGGATAATACCTGAAGGAAGCTGAACTGCATACATGTAAGTACCCGTGAAAACTTTAAAAAAATATACATATATATATATAATTTTTAATTGGTTTTTAAGACGAACATAAAGAAACAAAACATAAAAACATCAAGCCATCTTCCATATATATACATAGAGTGTGCCGGTTGGTTTACAAATTGTTTTGTGGTTCCATTTCATAGTCTTCAATTACAATTACATTGGATATATTCTCATATTTTCAATCAAGTATTAAATACATTAATATCATTGTTAATCAATCGTTTGATTGTATTTTTATTCATTCATGTTTTATGAAATAATCATATTTACTTAAATTGTTTTATGACAGTTCATATTATCATCTCAAATCTATCCTACGATCATTTTGTAGATATAATAAGAAAATAATACATCTTTATATATTTATTATTTTCTACGAATCTACATGTTTCATTACTATTTTTTATTGTCTAACCATTGATAGAATAGATTCCAAATTTTATAAAATTGTTTATCATCTTGTTCTCTGATTTCAAGTGTCAATCTACTCATTTCAGCATATTCCAATATTTTCAAGGATGCATGTATATTAATTATTCTCACATTTATTCATTTAAAAAAATTCAGCTTACTCTCCCCCCACTCAACCTAGAAAACTGTTTTCAAAACCTCTGGTTCAGCTTTAATTTTATATAGTTGATAGATAATCAGCATCTGCATTATAATCTACATCACTGTATAATCTGCATTTATGTTTAATAAACAGGCCACTTCTCTTGTTCTGGAAAAGCCATCATTTCCCTTAGTGTGGGAAAGTCTGCACCACTCCAATTTATATTTAGATTGAGGAAGTGTGTGTGTGTGTGTGTGTGTGTGTTTATGTATATAATAGATATAAAAACATTCTATCTGCGCCTTTTCGGTTGCGAAGTAAAAAATGCTAAGAATATGCGTGTGAATCCATTTTTCTAATTAGCATCTCAAATATTATGTAAATGAAGCCATTCAACAGAAGTGAGCATTTGAAAGACAGTACGTGTGATTGTACTTTTCTAAAAAGCTAATTAGTAGGGATTTTCTCCAAAATGAAATGGCTCATGTAATAATTTATTTCAATTCCAGATATTGTCAACATTTTGAAGGCCTTCTTTCTAATTAAGTATGATGGATGAAACATTTAATGATTGTTCAAGCTTGGGCAGAAATAATTAATATGGACAGCAGCAAAATTTCAACATTCCATCATTCCCCTCCCCAGAGAGCAGGGCTGTCAAATTCACGGCCCATGGACTAGATGTGTCACGTGTGGCCCCAGCCCAGTCTGGTTTACCGAAGGGGGAAAAAGTCCCGATTACATCACATGATGATGCTGTGATGCTGCGAGTTTGACACCCCTGCCTAAGGGAAGTCATCAACTTAGGAGACCACAATTGAGACCAGAATTTCTCTTACTAAGTAAGGTGGTTATTAAATTATTAAGCTGTTAAGCCCAATATTAGAATCTTTTTTTTTTTTGCTCATTTCTTAGTAACAGAAATTAGTTGATAAGCAAATCACTGCTTGTTCGTTGAACAGTTGTAAAGCAAATCTGGCATTCCACATTGACTTTTTGTCAGAAGCTAGCTGGGAAGGTCATAAATGGTGATCACATGACCCTGGGACACTGCAACCCTTGTAAGTACATGGTTGCCAAGTACCTGAATTCTGATCATGTGACCATGTGAATGCTGCCACAATGATAAATCCAAGAAGGAGTCCTCAGTCACTTTTTTTCAGTTCTGTTGTTATTTTGAATGGCCACTAAACAAGTGGTTGTAGGTTGAGGACATATCTTTACATGCATTTCCCTTGATTGAGTAATCTTCAAGTTTTATCAGTTGTTAGCTTAACTGTTCTTTTCTGGCACACTGGGCATATTTCCTCTTCTTGATATGATTTGACTTTCATTTTTTATTCTTTGTTCTGTGATCATGAGAACCTGGAATTTGACATCTGATGATACAGCAGATGACATTTGATGATTATCTTCCAATCAATATCATCTGCCACAGAACTGTGAAATGCCCAAGATGGGGAAGTTGACATGTATGCAGACTAGATCAAGTTTTAGATCCATTGATACCATCAAGCTTGAAGCTGACCTGGCAGCAACCATTTTCTTTTCTGTGTGTGTTTTTTTTTTCATAGGGGTTTCTTTTCACATGGATTCAAGTTTGACACAGCCTGGAGAAAAAGGTGGGGGGTAGAGATAGATGGGGTTTTGTAGCCCAAACAAAATAGCTTTCTTATGTGTCAGAGACATTCCAATGGCTAACTAGGCAGAGGAGGAGGAGATAAGTAATCAGGCAACCAGCCAGTATCCAGATTGGACAATGTGATTTATTATTTTGAGAAAACAGGAAACTTTTACTTTTAATGTGGTGGAAAGCATGGGAATATTCAGAGTTGGCTTTCCACCAGTTTGTACCAAGATGATATCTCCTAATAAAGCTGTTCTTTAAGGAATCAAGCTGCCTCAGAGTTCTGTTTGCAATGGGTGTATTACTTGGAATGTTGACAGAATACATCACAAGAATTTGATAGTTTCTCCAAACATTATTAAATGCTAATGGAAAAGAAATAAACGAGTAGCACACATGCAAAATCATGGTTTCACTATTTGTTAAGACCAAGAAAGCTCTGATAGCCAATATCACACCTACAGTATAAGGTAAATCCCATTCAAATTCCTGCACAGTTGATGCTGCAGCATAAACATAGTAGATTCTTTTATAAAAGGGAAAAACTGAAATGAATAAATGAATAAGTAAATAAATCAGCCATTTCCAGTAGCTAAATTACATGATATGTCCAATCTTCTGAAGTCTGGTAACTGTTTAGCTGTACTCAGAGTGTTCATGTTTACAAAACCACATTATTATTTTAATAAAATGGGATGTTGGTAAGGATTTTAGAATCTTCCCACACTAGTAATAAATTTCATGGTCAAAAATTTCCAAATTATTTAGTCTTGTAAAATTTAAAAAGGACCCAGTAATAAATCTGATCTCTCCAAAAATCATTTGGATACCAATTTTGCCATTACTATTTAAATGCACAGATAAAACAGCCAGATTACTGCAAAACCATGGCCTAATTGTAATTTTTTCAAAGTATAAATAGGGAACAAAAGAACTTTCCAACAATTATTGCCCAATTACTTGATTAAGTACTGTTAGCACATTATATGAAAGACATTTATATGGGAAATTGTTGTGCTGGATGGAGTCAGAAGTATTTTTTCCTAGATGTTTGGTGGAACAAATATATATATTAAAAGTCTGTCTGGGTATTTTATTTTAATTCTATATCTAAATTTGGGGAAAGCTTAGCAACGGATCTATTGATCATTTTTATGTATAAGATTTATAAGTACTAATCTAATTATATCATGTAAATAATATTCTACATAAAATTGCTTTTCATATGTATAATGGGCTAAGAGAGTAACTTTGAGCCACAGGAGGAAAAGCCACAGCCTAGGCCAAGGGTCTTCAAACTTGGCAACTTTAAGACTTATGGACTTCAACTCCCAGAATTCCTGAGCTAACATGACTGAGGAGGAATTCTGGGAATTTAAGACCACAAGTCTTAAAGCTGTCAAGTTTGAAGACCCCTGGCCTAGGCAATGGTCTAAATCAGGGGTCTCCAACCTTGACAGCTTTAAGACTTGTGGACTTCAACTTCCACAATTCCTCCTCCAGTCATATTAGCTCAGGAATTCTGGGAGTTAAATTTCACAAGTCTTAAAATTGCCAAGGTTGGAGACCCCTGGTCTAAATCCAAAGGAAGGATGAAATGAAGCATCTCAGAATTGGCCCTTCCTAGTTCCCTGGGATGTAAAGGCAAGGGTAGTGGGGGATGTCTTCTGTCCTGTCCCCAGAGCATTTTCTGCTCTGGCAAGACAAGGTTATTTTTTTTCCTGTTTAGCTAGTTTATAGATAAGTTTGGCAACCTTAATCTGCTGATGTATCCTAGGTACAACTAGAGTTAAATTTTTCTATGTATTGTGAAATGAAGTTTTCAGTCTCTTCTAACTGTTAGTTGATGTT
The DNA here is from genome assembly GCA_004320025.1 of Laticauda laticaudata. NCBI lineage: Eukaryota > Metazoa > Chordata > Lepidosauria > Squamata > Elapidae > Laticauda > Laticauda laticaudata. The sequence goes on from BHFT01008327.1 coordinate 33,017, forward strand.
CATGGATGCACTCAGTTGGTCTTTTACCTGTCCATCCTATACAATGGCTGTTATAGACTTATACTGTATGTTGTAGATGACTCCTGTATTTTCAATTTGAACTTCTGGGTTTTTTGGTTTAGTTAAGATGTTTTGGAGGGCTTTAGTTGGTTAGTGTTTTATAGTGATGCAGTGTGGTTGTAAGAGTCTGTGGGTTGTTTCTGAAATACTTTTTTGATGGATGGCAATTTCATAGTTCACGTTGACTGTGTTGTGATCAGTTGTGCTGTGATCAATTGAACGATCAGCTATTTTTGGATAAAGTTGTGTTGAAGATGGTCTGTGTTCTGTATAACTTGGAAGGTTCCAAGTAGTCTATCCTGATTGGCCAGGAAGGCCAGTAATGGATTGATTCATGAGAAACCAAACCAAGGAGCCACTCAAAGGCGGCAAAGTTAAAATAATGTCATTGGCTACAAGCCGGCATGCAAGCCTCTATAAAAAGTGCTGCTGCAGCTTGAGCCAATGTTCCGTTACTGTTGCTGTTAACTATTAAAGAGTTATTTGTTGGAACCCGGTCTACCGCACTTCTTTTCCGGACGGAACACTGGCAACGAAGGTGGGATCGTCCTAAAGTGAAGACCGAGCACGCAGCAAGAGAACAACCACACTAGACGAAATGGCTGGTAGAAACGTGAAGCCCGCACCCTTCAACCCCAATGAGGAAGATTGGGAGTCTTATATCGATCACTTCCTGATGTTTCTGGAGAGCAACGAAATGGAAGAAAATTTGGTTAGCGAAGAGGGGCTGTCTTCCTAACACATTGTGGGCCAGCTTGTTCAAATGGCAAAGGCGATTGGCGAAGCCCACAGATGTGAAACAGATGACCTGGTCTAGCTAACCGAATGCTAAAGGCTCACTACGCGCCGGTTGTCTCAAATCTCATCAAGAAACACGAGTTCTATAAAAGAGACCAGAGGGAAGACGAGTCCATTGCTGATTTCGTGGCAGCTCTCCGCCATCTGGGAGGAGCCTGTGAGTTCCAGAATATGGATAAGGCCATGCAGAGTCGTGTCGTGTTAGGTCTAAAGGACTCTACTCTACAAAGTGAACTCTTAAATAGACCTAACATAACTGTGGCAGAAGCGATCGCAGAACCACCACTGCAGCAGCTGCAAAGAAATCAGCGGCCACATTGAAGCTGATGAATGCCAGTACTGAACACGACAACCTTACCAAGAGGGAAGAAGCAAGCTGCACAACCAACAAACCACGAAGACCTAGACGAGTCATCAGATACAAAAGATGACGATGAGGTCCATCGCCTGTAATGCAAACCAAAAAGCGTGCGAAAGGAGAGAAAAAAGGCGGGAATGCACTGGCTGCGGAGGAAAACCACCCGAGCTGAGTGCAGGTTCCTTGATGCCACCTGTCGGGCTTGAAAGAAGAGGGGACACATCAAAAGAGTCTGCCACAATCGTAGAAGAGCGCAGTCCTAGCAGACACTGAATTCCCCACCAAAAACTGAACTAAGGCAAGCCGACAGAAAATAAGAGAGCAGCAAAGGAACCAGCACCGAGAAAAAAAACTCATCAGACCGTCACAATCGGAAGTGCCAGACGGAAAGCGGGAGAAAAGTCAAAACTGTAGTCACCATTGAAGGAAGCCCTTGTGAAATGGAGGTCGACTCAGGATCTTTCTATCAAAGTGGTCTTGGAACACAATAAGGCGGTTGGTTTCCAAACATAAGACAAAAAGAACTCAAAAACAAAAATTAATTCTCAAAGACTACCAGGGAAATAGGATTCCCGTGGGTAGGTCTGGGGCACTTGAATTCATCTTACAAGCAACACGAAGTCCTGCCACTGACTATAACGACTGAGACTGTCCCAGCCTTCTGGGCATCAAAGGTTCGCACCATGGACGGGAGATAACCGAATAGCTGCAAGCAATTGGGAAGAATCGCCTGCTACACGATTCCAGATGTCTTTGATGGCACTCTAGGCAGGTACCAGGGGACCCCAATTTCCTTTAGTTTAGATCCCAGATACCACCGAGAAGGGTTAAAAGCCAGATTGAGTCCCTTTGCATTAAACCCAAAAATAGATGAGCAATTAAACAAATTGATTGCACCGAGGTTGTCATAGAACCAATTGACCACGTAGGTGGAGACACCAGTTGTAACACCTGTAAAACCTGACGGGTCTGTGCGCATCTGCAAGAACTACAAGGCATCCTTGAACATGCGCTGCAGCAGAGCGCATATGCCGGTGCCAGTCATGCGCACCTTACTGCACTCACTTTGGGGAGGAAAATTTTTTGCGAAACTTGATTTGGCTCAGGCATATCAGCAGATCCAGTAGACCCGCAATAACGGCTGAGGCACAAACAATAGTAATCATAGAGGGGTATTCAATGTCACAGACTTCAATTCGGAGTGAGCGTGCCCCAGGCACTTTCCAAAGCCTCATGGAATGCCTATTAACAAGAATAAAAGGGGTCGTTCCATACTACTTGATTGAGACGTCCTAATTTCAGCAAAAAACACGACCCCAACTAGAAGCAAGACTAAGAGAAGTGCTAACAAAATTTAGAGAATCCGCCTAAACAGTTAAAAAGGAAAAAGCTGCCTGGCTACCGACCAGTCCCGAATTTTAGGGTTTTTAATTGACAACCAAGGTATTCACCCAACAGAAAAAAAAGTAAAAGCAATATAAAGCACGCACCCAACCTAGAAGTAAACAGACTTACAGGATTTGGGGTCTGATCAATTTTTTATAACGTATTCCTCTCCCACAAAAGCAATGATAGCAGAACCATTGCACCGTTTGCTGGATAAAAAAACTGTCTGGACTGGGGTCAAAAAGAACAAAAAGCATTCCAAGAATAAGAGACTTGATAACTCAGACACTGCTCTCTTATTCAGTTTAAGACTTCAGTTTAACACTTCCCTTGAGGGCACCTGTGATGACTCACCTTTCGGAGTCCGGTGCCATCCTGAGCCACCAATTACCTGATGGGAGAGAGCGCCCATCACTTTTTCCTTCGAAAACGCTTTCCAAAGCCGAAGGCAACTATAGCCAGCTAGACAGGGAGGTCCTGGCAATTGTGTCGGAATTGAACGTTTTCACGAATACCTCTATGGGACGACATTTTCCATTGTAACTGACCATAAAACCATTGCTGGGGATTTTGGCTGGACACAAAGCCAGCACCGAAACATTCTATCTCCATGGATGACTAGGTGGTCAGGTATTCCTGCCGCGTATTCATATACCTTGCTGCATATCGACCGGCGGAAACAAATCACCCATGCAGCCGCTTTAAGCCGAGCAACTTTAACCAACATATAGGAGACCCAGTCCCCAACCCACCACCGCCCTATCAAGTAGAGACCTCCCTGAACTCCATTGTCTGCCAATGACGTCGCCAGAAGCCACAAGCGAAAGACACTTGACTGCCTGCATTTTGACTTGGTAGGTAAGCCTGGCTGGAAAGCCAAAAACTGAAGGTTTGAAACCTTGTGGCTAGACAACGAACTGCTCAATACAAAAGGGGTGTTTATTGTGGGGAGATCAGGTGAAAATTCCATCCAACTGCAGAGAAGAGGTTGTTGGGTATGATACATGAGGCCACCTCAGGCATTAAAAATGAAAAGCCTGGCCAGAACTATGTCTTGGTGGCTGGTTAGACAAGAGATATAGAACGCTGGTTGCAACATGCAACAATGTCAGAGAGCTAGACCAACCACTGCAAACGCGCCATACGGGACTGTAGACCCACGAGGCCTTGGTCCAAATCCATATTGGATTTTCGGGCACCAACTAGGGCAATATGTTTTTAATAGCGTAGATCATATTCAATTGGTATAGAGTATAGTAATGTAATCCACAACAACCGACGCGTAGTTAAAAACAGCTTAACACATTGTTTGCACTCAATCGGGTTGACCTGATCGATTAGTACCGAACAATCGGGCCCACAACGTAATGGCTATACAATCGAACATAATTTAGCATCTTAGGTATACGCCATGCACTAACCTGCGCGCGGCTCAACCGCAGCGGCGCAATGGAGGCCGAGTGAATGGGTCAGATTTAACAACAAAGAAGAGCCTAGAAAAATGGACCAACGGGGATTCCAAACCAAGTCTGAACCGCTTATTTACACTACAACACATCATACATCCCTAGTACAATGAAGCAAAAGCCCAGCAGAGACTATAATGGGGAAGAACCAGATCCCATTGTTCGATTAGATTACACCCACGAATTACATCTGTGAGAAAATCCCGCAACTCGTTCCAACGTTGCCCGATACTGCTCTTGAGCAATCGCGACCTCTAGTCTATTGCAAAGAATTTTTACCCTCTTTTTGGCTTCCGAGGCCACAATCACACAAGTAACAGGCCCCCGTCCTACCGACTAACCTGTGAGACCGATGGAAAGAGTGGAGCAGCACCATGAACAGCTTTCATTCCCAGCAACATCGAGGCGCTAAAACCAACCGTGTCAACCTCAATAAAAATTGACAAAAAAACAATATCAGAGGAGGGGGAAACACAAACAAATAAAAGAAGGTAATGAAAATGAACCTTTAACAAATATCCAAGAACATCTAACCAACCAAGAAAGAGCACTTACGGTTGGAGAGTGAAACCATCAGAAGTAGTCCGAACAAATAGAGAAGCTGTCCTGGAAGGACCATAGGTCAGGCGCAGCCCAACCACCCGGTTTGAACCAGGAAGGAAAGCGGTGCAAAAACACACTCGGCCTGAGCTCAACTCTAGACTGTAGCGACATGGTGCTGACTCACCCTTCAGGCAGTTTCATGTGTAGATGAGCCTGAGAGACGCGAGCCCGATGAACGCTTGAAGTCCTAGGCGAGAATCGGATCTGCGGCAGTTCAACCTAGGACCAGAAGAAAGCCCCACCTACCTTACAACTATGTCACCATGTAGGATGAACTAAAGGGGAGGTGTTCGTATAACTGGAAAGGTTCCAATAGTCTATCCTGATTGGCCAGGAAGCCAGTAGTGATTGGTTCATTAGGAACCAAACAAGGAGCTTCGCTCAAAGGTGGCAAAGTTAAAACAAGTCATGGCTACAAGCCGGCAGCAACCTCTATAAAAAAGGCTGCCCGGGCAAGCTTAGCCAATGTTCCGTTCTGTTGCGTTAACTAATAAAAGTTCAATCTGGAACCTGGTCTAATTCCGCCTCTTTCCAGACTGGAACAGTCCTGTTTCTCCTTTTCTGATGTTCTGGTTTCTGCAATATATGTGTGTTCATGCCGAGATAACTTTCTTAACACAGCACTCTATGGAATGAATTTTACTATTGTGGTAGGAACCACTAAAAGCTGTTAGCCCTAATCGGGTAATTAACTATGAGCAACCTCTATTGTGGACTATGGATTTACATATGTACTGAAAAAGTACAAAAAGTGTTAATTGCATGGTGAATACTGACACTTCTGGAAAAAAAGCACAAAGCACAATGAAGATGCCAACTTTTGATTTTCAATATGTTTCAAGGGATGTTAAATATTTGTGGTGTTGGCCTATAATTGAATTTATTCATTACTTATGGAAACTAGCTCTGTACCATTCCAAATCATTTGAACTCTAATAAAGTTACTTGAGTATCAACTGATAAATAGGAGTTAGACTTAAAATATTTTTATGAAGCTTATTTATTCAGTTCCCAGTTTCTAGTCAGCTTAGCATAGGATATTTTATTTATAGTTTAGTCAATTTTAGTAAATTAGGGTTAAGGCATAGTAGATTTCTTCTAGCATTTATATCATTGCTATTAGGGCAAGCATTTACTATTTCTACTTAATCGTTTAAAAAATTATTCAAGAAGCTTGGTAACGTGAGGTAATTTTCATCAGTCATTAGTGACTATGCAAAATCAGGTTTTACTTTGAATTGATAAATGAATGTGTGTAATTTGAAAAAAAAATTGCTCTGTCGATTGCATAACGTCATTAACAAGTGAAAAGTAATTTTGTCTATTGTCAATCAATTAAAAACTCTTGATTTAAAAATAGTCCAGAATAAGGCAATGGAAAAAGACATATCTGAGGTTTTATAAAACATATCTATTTCATTTCACACACCAAAACTGGAAAATGGTCGAAACTCTACACAGAACGATATCTAAACATTATAGATATCAGTCAGAACTGATTTAAATTTTGAAGTATTAGGTCCTGTTGTTGTATGCCAACCAAATTTTGCAAGAATGTCACTTATGAAGTGATGTGCACATACAACACATACCCACATAGAACAATAAAAGACTGATGAAATGTTTATCCAGAGCTGGCAATTTTTTCAAATTATTAATTCTACAAAGCACGAAACATTGATTATTCAAATCCAGACTGATTTCAAAGTATGCATTGGTAATTCACACACAGATACTGGGCATCTCAAGGTGACTAGCCTTCCATCTTTCTGCGTCAGTAATAACGCGGGACCAGATTGTAGGGGGCAATATGCTGGCTTTGTAACAACCATTTAGGAGGGCATAAAGGCACTTGTATATGTGTATAAAAAAACCTTCATCTAGGAATGATTTCAACTAGAAATATTACAAAAAATAATTTGTTCGCATCAAGTAAACCATGTTAACTAATTTTTAATTTTCTTGGTCTTGGCAATCAGCAATTTCAGGAAAAGTGAGGGGGACATTGCGTATTAGACTATTGCGCTAGCAAAGTTGTTTAGGATGCCCATTTTCTGAAGGAAAATCCTCAGTGTTTCCTTGCCAGGCCCACTTCTTTTTATTTTAGAATCATTATGGCAGTTTATTAAAACTCTAATTATGTAGCTGAAAAAAAGTGGCATATAAAACTATTCCATTTTGCGCGTAGAAGTGAGGTTGACTACTCTTCTAAAGTAAACAGCAAGAGGTCACTCTCGAGTGATCTTGCTCTTGAAAGTTAATGCCCTTTAGTAGCCAATATATAAGCCTGCAACTAGACCGACGGATGCAAAACATATGTAAATATAAAGACAAGCAGAACAAAAAATCATCCAATGTTAATCGGCGTGAGAGAGTGCCCCGTAATTGCATAAAGAGAGCGGACAACAACAGAAAGGAACCGATGGGGGAAGGATGTAGCCAGGATGTAAGTTGTGGAATGCCCACGGAAAGCCTACAAATAGAAGTGGATGGAACGGATGGCACATCCGCGGCTCCGAGAGCACAGCGAAGTGGAAACGCGAAACGGAAGAACGATGCAGAGCGGATGCCTACCAGATGAACGGATGCATCACGGAAGTCTAGCGAGTGCCCTAACAGATGCTCCGGATGCAAAGGTCCCTGCACAGTGCGGGACGGATCATACATTAACCCGCGAATAAAGGGAAGCACCACAAGCAGGTCACATCTCAGAGGAAAGACCTGCGCTCGACACAGCTCCAGCCACCAACAACCATGGGGAAGAAGAGAGGAAGCCATGCCATCTGCTGCTTAGCCTCTGAACAGACGGACAGGCCACCCTCCACCCCCTGGCCCTGACTCTGCGTTCTGCGGCTTCTGCTGCTCGGCTGACTCTTCTGTGCTTGGTAGGGTTTCTGGTCTGGCGTTGTGCTGTGCCTGGGTGCGGGCTTTGTTCGTGCTTACTCTGCTGGCGTGCTCCTGGTCCTGCGGTGCTGCTGGTGCTGTCTGCTCTGCGTCCGGTGGTGTCTCCTGGCCTGCTGGTCCTGGTGGTGCTCCTGGTCTGGCTGGTGCCTGCTGGGCTGCTGGCGTGCTTACCTGCGCTACCTGATTTCCTGTCCCTGCTGTGCTGCTGTGCTGCTGGTGCTTACCTCTGTTGCTGGCGCATCCTGTGTGCCTGGCTGGTTGCTGCTGGTCCTCTGGTGCCGCTGGTCCGTGCTTTGTGTGTACTGGTGTTTGTTGCTGGGGGTGGGGTGGTGAGCAGCCCTAGGAACCTCCAAGCCCTCTTAATTGAGGGCACATGGCTTGCGCAGAAGGAGGAGAGCATGATGCGTGAATGGGAAGGAGAGGCAATACTCATCGAAGAGGAAAATGAGATTGAGGTGCGAATGGGCTGAGGGAAACAAATGATCTATGTCGCGGAAGGGACACAGGCTCTAGTCGAGAACATGTCCAAAAAAGGAAAAGGAGTGCTTGGAGAGAGAAGGCGGAGAGCTGGCTACACTTCGAGGTCCTCGCTCGGTCTTGGTGGAGGTATGCACATGCACCTGGTAATGGGGAAGCTGCACCTCAAGATAATCTGGCAGGCCACGTCAATGTTAAGCTGAGGATCGGAGACCTGAACGTGGATGGTGCAAGTGCGGCTTCTTGGAGGGTGAATGCACCACCAAGGAGTAGCGCCCTCTGTCTAACCTTCCTCTCAGGCAGCCACAGAGAGCCAGTCCTATCTGCTCAAGTAGTCAGCTCCTGGTGGTCAGACATGGTATCTTGTGGCGTCCCCTGATGGAGGACCCTCCACAGCTGAACTCCCCTGTGGCGGTAGCGCGTTTGGAGGACCCCTGAGTGCAGTGGGTAGCAAGGAGAGTGGCACCAGTCCACCAGAGACCAAGTCCCACATCCACTCTCCAGCTCCACCTCCTACAGAAAGCAGGAGGAGAGCAGTACGAGGGCAGAGCACACTGTCGCTTGCTGAGATCAGGCACAGGGCCGTCAAAAGCAGCGTAGACTCTTCTCTCAACTGTATACAGGACTGACGATACCATTCGCTCAACCACAAGCCTTTCCTCGCCTAACGTCAACCAGACCTCATGGACATGTCCGAATCACATACCAGGTGATCAAGACAGGATCACCGGGTCTTCTGCACAACCCCTCCAGGGCCCAGATGACTCTCCGACCAGTCCAGGTCTGCTCCTCACCTCCAGGGTAGTCACCAGCCTCCAAGGTTCCACAGCCCAGGATCACTACCAAGGCTACAGGTACCGTAGGAGTTCAGCAGTACAGGCCGCCCGTTCTCAGTCCAGGCACAGGTTTAGATCGTATGCACGACGTGCCACTATCACCGGACGGCCAAAGGATGCCCCCCATCACAGAATGCCTACCGAGCGGCTACAGATGCCACACTATGCCTCACCTGCGCACGATCTGCAGGACCAGAACAAGTGCCCAACACTGCCGACCTTTCTCACCCTACAGCCAAGTACACTGGCCTCAGAACATTGTCATGCGGTCTGGGAACTTGACACCGCCATGTACTGGAGAAGGGGCTCTCAACACACAGGACCGAGCCAGCTCTTTGAGAGGCTTCTCCACAACAGCACGATCCCATGTTGTCCTCTCGGGCCATGCACGCCCAATGTCCTCAGACCACACAACCAGCGCAGCCCACCTCCACAGCACCGGATAGCCTGTCATCCGCTGAGAATAGTTGGTCACGGCCTCAGAGTGTACTGAGAAGAGTGCCAGAGACTGGGGTTTGTACCTGTTGACTTTACTTTGCTTGAGGACACTTTACTTGGGTCATTTCTTTTACAGTTTGTTATTATAAAGATTATCTTTGCTCTACACACTTCCTTCAGTTCTTTAGTCAATACAATAAAGTATTGGTGAGACAACTTTTTAAGAAATGGTTTAAAGCCTTGAACATGCTTTGTGGGATGGGTAAGGATAGCACTTGGGAATGTGGGTAATAGCTGTGGATGGGTCACGGGGAAGCTTTGGGATAGATAAACCCTCCATTGCAAAGCATACGGTGGGACTGTAGGTCCACCTCCTGAGCTCCCAGGTGCCACACATATGCCCTTTATTGTCAATAACATGTAACATTGCCTCCACAGATTCACATAAACACACTCTTTATTAAATGCCTCTGTTCATGGTAGGCCACTCAACATACATGGCAGACATCTCATTCTTCAGTGGGGAGGGCACTGGAGAGCTGTCCTATCCAGGTATTCTGCTCGGTATGATGTGCCTGCACCACTTTCTGACTACAATGCCTGATGGGGTTCGTTGGCACGTGCTCCAGGCGTGACTGCAATGCTGGACCTTACGTGTCCCGGAGGGACAGGCTGTGCACAGAGTCAGTGTCACCGTTCAGTCCGGATCCAGCTGGGGCAGAAGTTGTGCTTCTGCTTGGTCAACCTGGGGTCTCAGGTCCGCTCCATCAAACTCTTCGTGCAATACATGGCTTGGCGGCATCGCGCAATGAATTTTCGTGAATGCACGAGGGTCTTCGTTCGTCTTGTCAAGCTCCAACTATTGCGAGCGTTTTATACGCAGTGGCGTACTTCTGGACTCTTCTCTACGATCCATCTCGGACCCCAGAGACTGTCTTGGGACCCCCCTTTTCTTCCCATAGTAACAGGTTGAGAAGAGAATGTAATGGCTTCGTGCACTTGGTGTAAGAACCGATGGTGGCTACCAAAAGGATGTGTGTGTGATTCCATGGTGGAGATGACTGAATGCGTGGAAGAGAAGAGCCAGATTAAGCTGAAGAGGGTCCTGCATCAGTCAGGCTGCGGACTGGAAGTGAGATCCAGGTGATTTCCTTCCCCCTGTTGTTTATTGCGAAAGGTATCGGTTTTGGTCCACTAGGTGTCGCTTTGCATCCTCTAGGCGATCCTACAGCCATCTCTAAATAATCAGAGATTACATCCCTATGAACGTTTTTTCTGTTTAATGCTTTGTATGCGAGCGCACCGCTTTCATCCATTGTCTACGTCTGTCTACTAATGCTTGCGTGTCCATTACACAGTCCGTTTTGCTTCCTCCTGGGTCCATTTGTCCTACTTGGAGAGATGCGATTTGTGTGGATGGCACAGCAGATGCTATGCGGTATATAGCTGGATTGCGTAACGGATTACAACGGACGGTATAGACGGGTATTTCCCCGTATGGCGTGCAAGATGCAGAACAGATCTGCGCTTGAGTAGCATTTTTTCCGCTCCAACACAATAGTGTGCAGCTCAGAAACTTTTGAAGCGGGATGGAAATCTTCAGTAGACGGATGCTGGAGCAGATAAGAGAGAGGAAAAGGATGGTAGTGAAGTACAAGAACGGATGGCAATTCAACGTTAACGCAATGGATACCAAGTGTTTTCCTCCATTTTTACAGTCCTCTGTTTCCATCCGTTGGTGCTGTGTGACAGGGGCTTTAGTCTGAAAAGATGTAACTAGACCTCTTTTGATCATTAACATACCAAAAGATCTCTTGAATATTGCTGTTACACGTTACTTCATACAGCTATTTATAATTATGGATGTCTAAAAAGCTGTAAGGGCCCTATTTATACCGAGCACATGTATTCTGAGCACAGTATTGTAAGCATTGTAAGATAGGCACCTAATTTTCATTCATAGGCTGCATTCATTCTGATTCAGAATTAAGAACACCATACAAATATTTTTCTTTCCACAATGTGTCTCGAGACTGACTCAGTTCTGTTTTGTCTGTCACTGCATACCGCACTAAGCCTACTCCAATGTTCTAATATAGGCCTTGCTCATCAGATGAAAACCCAAGGAAAAGCCTATCTCTATGTTCACTATTGGAACAAAAAGTAATTAAAAACTATTTTCTCCATTTTTAATCTTCTTGACATCTTGTGCATTTAAAATTTAAGTTTTTTGGGGAATAAGCATAAAGTTCAGAAAACTTTGACAAACTAAAAAATAGCACCATTTTAGGTCCATTTTCAGCTTGATAGGTGCTAGCCATGTATTTTTCAAAGCCATGTATTTTAATGCAAGGTATTTTTAGGAAAGGATGAATGAGGAATTTGTTCCATCAGGATGTCCACACACAACCCCCACCCACCCACAAATATATTGAATTCACATTTCTTAAGATTATTACAGATGAAGAAAGCAAATGCATGCCTCAATATTTTTTTCAGAATTTTGCAATGCAATTCACAATTTTTTTAAAAAAAGGATGCCCACAGAATTGTATCTGTTAAGGAAAATATGCCCGTGCACCCAGCAAAAGACATAGGCCCTGAGCTGCTTGTTGTAGTGATCTGACAGAAGGCAACCATTACATTAAGCCTGCATCAATAAGGAGAATCAATATAATTGGAATAATTGGAATAATAAGCAGATGGGTGACAAGTTCTAGAAAAAATCATGGAAACATGAGATAAAATAATCTGTGCGTTTAAACATAATAAATGAAGCAATTTGCAGTGCAATTGATTAAAATGATTAAATCATAATATATAGTACCCAAGAAACTAATCAAACCATACTCAGTGGAAAAAACATAACAAATAAAGCAGGAAAAAAAGTATAAATTCTGAACCATGAGGCCTCATTTTCAAAGCAAGAATTTTGATCACTCTAAATATTTAAGTATAAAGGCAATATAGCAGATATAACCACAGACAAGCTCATCTGCGAATAAACTAACCCTTGAATTTTTAACCAAAATACTATGGAAAACACACCACGCATGGATAAGTAATCTGTTGATATTTTCATCTGTTTTATTTTTCCAGAATTGGCTTATCTATGGTTGCTTAATTTTTCATTGTATTTTTATTAAAAAATTGAGAGTTGGCTTATTTGTAGATGGGCTTATCCAGGAGTAAATATGGGTACTTTAAAAATATTACTGTATATATTTGCAGATAAGCCCATCCATAGATGAACTGAACCTAATTTTGGAGTTATATTTTGGAAACCCAAAATTAGCTGCTTATCTACAAGCAAATATAGTATGTGCCATTGCAATGAAGACTGAAAACATTTCATTGGGTTCCAGATTCAAATGAAGCTGTCAAAACTTCATAATAAAATTAGGATAACTTTAAGTTATTTATTTAGCCTTACCCTAAATAAATTAGGAAAATTAAAAACACTTTTCATGCATCCATGGCCAGAGACCAATAATAACTTTTTATTGTCGCTTTAAATGTATGCTAATCAGCATGCATTAAAATGAAATGTCGTTGCATACAGCTTTCAAAGGGTCATCATCACCTCCAATATACACTACATAAACATGACAAAAATATGCATATACACACATACCCACATATATTATATAACACAAAGAAACTACAGTCTAGTTCAGATGTATACATATATATGGTGAGAAAAACAAATATTGTGAGTTTACTAGACGGATGGCATAAGGGAACAAAGCTGTTACAGAATCTGGCAATCCTGCTGGAAATACTTAGAAACCTCCTCCCAGAGGAGAATAATAGAAACAGACCATGAAGTGGGTATGTGGGATCTTTAACAATGCTTTGAGCTCTAAGCATGTACTTCTTATGAGCAGTATCCTGTATAATGAAAAGCCAGTTTCCTATAATAATTTTCACTGTCCTTACCACTCTCTGTAGGGACTTTCTATCTGAGGCACTGCTACCACCAAACCAAACAATGACACAGTTCGTTAAAATTTTCTCAATCATGCCTCTGTAAAAAGTGGCCAGGAGAAAAGAAGAAAGTTGTGCTCTCTCATCCAACACAGGAAATGCAGACGTTGGTTTTCACACTTCACTAAGAATAACGTATGGAAAGACCAATTCAGAGTGTTACCTTATATATGACGTGTCATCATCACAACAATAACACAAACTTAAATATATTTAAATAACAGCTTGGCACAGTCTTCTTTCAACATTGTTAATTTTAAAAGTTACATTTAGTTCTATAGTCTTCCAATGAATAGCCAATGTCATGGTCTTAATTACTTATTTTAATTATGAAGAACTGTAGGTGTTTTATCTTCAGTTCTACAGACTTTTAAGTAGCTTCTTATAGCATATCCTGGCTCTGTAATTTATTGTCTGTCTGACCTTTCTATGAACTTAAGCCTCTTGTGGTTCTCACTATTTTCCCGGAAGAGTCAGAAAAGCCAGCAAAGAAATTTTTGCATCATGCAGTTGATCCACATGAATATATCTAATTGAAAGCCACCCTGATTCAGATGTTAATCGATTTGCATGTAAATATTCTGTCTTAGATCAGGTCTGACCATTAACATCATCCTTAAAGAAAGGATTTGGTTCCGGCTGCACTGGCATGAAAATTCAACACACCTCTATATTCCAGAGGCCATCTAATTTGACTCTCTGGCCAGCTCTCAATAGATATTGTGTGTGTGTGTGTGAGAGAGAGAGAGAGAGACAGAGACAGTGACAGACAGACAGACAGACAGAACAGAGACAGACAGGGAGGGACGGAAGGAGAGAGAGAGAGACTCAGAAATAGTTGTAATTTTTTTCTGTAGAAGAAGGATAAATCTGCAGATAAATCACAAGGTGATGGTGGAATTAAAGCACCAAATTTCATTTACATTACCACAAGATTGGTTCTGTAAAGATCTTGATTTCCTCATTAAAGTCCCTGTCATTAAAGTCCCTGTCACCCTCCCTGTTGTCTTTTTATTATTACCTGCTTGTCTTCTTAGTATTCTTAAGGCCTGGTCCCACTGGCCGACGGACGCAAAACGTTTGCATAAAGGACACAGCGGACGAGCAAAATTTTGGGGGTGGCTCCAGACGTTGTCATCCGCTCCAAAAAGTGGTGAAAATTTGCATAAACAGAACAGAAAAGAACGGACGTGGGTAGTATGTAGGGAGGATGTTAAATGGATGTTCATCGGAAGCCTAGTGGATGAAAGCAGATGGAAGTGGATGACACCTCCGAAGGGGTTCCGGGGGATAATTTTGAAGCGGATGCATAGCGGAAGGGGCGGATGCATAGCGGATGAAGCGGATGTATCACGGATGCCTATAGGAAACAAAGGGGATGCCGCACGGATGTATATCAGATGCAGTGTTCACTGCGCATGCGGGGAGTATGAATTGCGTCAGTTCCGCGGATATAAAAGGATGCAGCCGACGCAGCAGTAGCCATTCAGAGGAAAGACGTGTTCCCACATACATCTTGCAGAACACCATGGTTCGTCAGTCAGCGCAAGAAGAGGAAGCCGTGCTACTTCGTTCAACAGCCCTGGCAAGGTGAGAAAGGCCAGAAACAGCATCCCACCTGGCACTGACTCTGAAGCTGCTGCTGCTGCTGCTGCTGTGTGGTGGACCAGCCCAAGGCCCTCAAAGCCTGCTGCTGAAGGCCCTGCTGCTCAAGCCCTGAAGGCCCTGTGCTCAAGCCCCTGAAGGCCTGTGAAGCCCCTGCCAGAGGGAGAGAAGAGCAAGGGAAGGAGAAGGGAGAGAGGAAACAGTCACACCATTTCCGAGGAGCATAGGATGAGGTGCTGGAATGGCTGAGGGAGAACGAGTACCTCTGAGAAAGGGCCACAGACTGTACTGGACACACGAAGAAAGCAGGCAGCTTGGAGAGACATGCAGAGAGCCTGGGGTAACTGCAGAAGTACTCTTGGATGGTAAGCACATGCACACCTGGTATGGCAAGCTACACCTCAAGAAATCTGAAAGGTCTGTCAAGCTCACTGACCGGGAGATGTACGTCATGGCAGTGCATTTCCTGGAGGGTGAGATCCGCCACCGAGGAGCAGCCCCTCTGAGACCCCTCTCCTCAGACAACCCACAGGAGCCAGTCCTCTTCCAGCAAGAGCCAGCTACCCTGTCCGCAGGTGTCTTCAGAGGGCTCCAGCAGAGACCCCCGACAGCTGCACTCCCATACTGACAGACGTGGGGTCCCGTGGAGTGATGCCATGCTGTCAAAATGGAGGAAGAATCAGCAGCCACCAGAGGCAAGCCGCCCCACCCCAGCTCCAGAGGATGCAGGCAGAGAAGGCGACTGGAGGCCGAGGACAGTGTCTGTTGGAGATCAGGGACACAATGAAGGACCAACACAGAACTTCTCTCTCAGCTGGTCCACTGCAACATACCATCCGCGGACAGAAGCCCTTCATCACCTACAGTGACAGACCCTGAGCCCAGTACCAGGTGATGAAGCAAAAACTGCCGCGGCCAGTTCAGGTGATGAAGCAAAGATCACAGCACTTCTGCAAACCCTCCAGCCCAGCTGAAGCTGCTCCTACCCAGTCCAGGTCTGCTCCTCCACCCCAGGTGATGTCACAGCCCTTCCACGTTTCAACAGCCCATCATTACCAAGGCTATGAGTACCAGGACTTTCCACAGCAAAAACAGACCTTCCCAGACCAGGCCCAGGTTCATCGGATGCCACAGCGCAGTCCTCACCCGCTGCAGACCAGACAGCCCCACTAACTCCTCTCAACCCTTCCTCCACCACAGCACAAGCCCGTCAATGGACAATCTGTCATCAAGTATTGGCCTGACATCTCAAGTCCTTGATGAAGGGCCTCTCAACCTCACGGGACTGAGTCAGCTCTTGGATAGATTCCTGAACACACCACACACCACCTGTTGTACACTTCGTGAGGACCAGCACCATGTTGTCAGCCAGCATTTAAGCACAGCCACTCCACAGTCCTGCCCACTTACAGCTGAGACCATGGCATGACTCAGATTGACTGAGAATAGTGCAGCAGACATGAGTTGTTTATTGTAAGTTTTAACTTTGCTTAAGACACTTTACTTGGTTCATTTTGTTATTTAATAAAGTCATTCAAGTTTACCTAATAACAAATTAATCGTACAGGTTATACTTTGCTTAAGACACTATAATACAGTTTATTTGTTCATTTTGCTTATTTAATAAATTATAAAGTTTACTAGAAGTTAATAATGGTTATCTTTGCTTAAGACACTTAGTTTCTTGGTTTTTTTGATTTACTTAATAAGTGTTGGTGAAAACTTTGAAAAAATGTTTAAGCCTTTGCATGCTTGTGGAATAGATAAAGGATAGTCTGTGGATAGATAAACCTCCAGTGCAACCATAGTGGGACTGTTGTCCCACATCCCAGCGATCCAGATGATTTCTCTACCTTTTTATAGAAAATATCGTTGTCCACTATGGGTTCTACATACTCTAGACATACTGCAGACATCCTAAATATATGCAGATACATCCCAGTCAACGTTTTGTCCATTTTATGATACTTTAATACAGAGATGCATACACTTACATCCTTTCTATTTCCATGCTACTAATGCTGTGTAGACGTTCCGTGTACCTTTTGTTTCCTCCCTCTTCCCTCCCTCATCCATCTATCTATTCTTGCTTTGGCCAAAGCAGCTTCCTTCAGATACACTTTTTCATTCACATCTCCTAAATCTCTTTTTCTGCCTCAGTTTTTATTCCACTGAAACATACAGTAAATGGGGTGGAAGTGCCCTGTGCTACCATGCTTTGAATGATAGTTCCAATACCAATTATTATGGCATCTTTAAAAAAAAACAATTGAATGGGGAAGGAATAGAATGTGAATCTTAACTCCTTTGTCCATTGCAAAGAGTCCCAAGGAGGCACATTTCTGCAAATGGAAGGAGAATTTATGCAGAATCCTGATGCCTTTCCTTAAAAAATGTGGACTTGATTGGCCGGCAGCAGTAAATATGATTAAACTGAGCTTTTTTGCAAAATAAGTTATTTGCTAAGCCACATACTGTAGCCAGCTGGACTGATGACAACATTTTTTTTTAATCTCCTGCCTGTGGGTCAGTCTTGCTGATACAGAACTGCTACAGAACTACCAAAAACTCTATTCCATGAAGTGATGATCCAGATTTTTGCACTCAAATATGGTACCTCTAGCTAATATAACTCACCAAATGCTCTCAATTGCTCAGAGAAAGACACACAGAAATAACAAGGATTAACAAGTACCTGGGATAACTGTTGGTGGTTTGCTTCAGAGAACACTCTGATTTGAAAATCATCCTTCAATCCTTAATCAAACACACTCCCTCTTCTTTCCCCCCATTGTATTCCCAAATAATGACTTTTCTTTGTTTTTGGCTGCCATAATACTACATTTTGAAAGCCAGCTGGGCAATTTTGGCTAACCACTTTCTCACAGGATGGTTCTTGTGGAAAAAATAGGAGGCATAAGGTAGGTTGTACATGCTTGCCACCTTGGTTTGTTTGTAAAAAATACAAAAGGTGGGATACAAATCAATAAATTTTGCAGTGAAATAACTGGGAACCATTTCACTGAAGTTTCAAATTTGATCCAAGTATATCTAGAACAGATGATTCTGCATGCAGTAAATGAAATAAAATTTCACATAATGCTACCCCATAATTGGTAGGAGAACTTACCAAAATCCAATGCATATTTTAGCAATATTAACTGGTATTAGGTTTAACATGGTAGTAATACAAATTCAATAAATTACTCAATAAATAAACGATTTGGAAACCGCAAAGCACTGAAAAGAAGATCTTTGTCCTATTAGTGCAATTATAATTAACAACTTGTAAAGCATCTTTCCATTTTTAAACTTTATCCCTTTGCTTGTCACATTTGTTGAATAACCATTTTGGTGATTGTTTTTTTATTGGCCAGTGTGTATATTCATAAAAAATAAATAAAGAGCCTGTGAAACCCAAATTGCCACATTATGGTTGCCCAGGAAAGTATATAATGGACACATTTGCTTTATAGGGTCCTCTTATGAGGTTTTGTATCTTGGTTTTAATTAGCATTGTTTTCAGATGTGTGCACTACTCCTCACTTCCGAAGTCTCTGATGTAAAATTCAGCTGTAATTAACAAACAAAAGACTCTGTGAGAGAGATTTAAATCAAGGACACAGTATCAGGAGATGAAGTTCATAAAGATTCGAAGATGCTGCTAGGAGATCAGCTATTTATTAGATGGAGGATGGGGGAAGAGGATAAAATAAATAAAGGGGAAAGTTACAGGGACACAGATCAGCCAGAAACATAGAGATCTCTGGGGATACTATGGAAAGAGAAAGTTGTACAACTTCTCTGACTTATATAATGTCCGTAGAGTAAACAGAAGCCGAAAAGGGTTTTGGGGAAAGTTTTACCTCTATCCATTACTGGCACAACTTCTAAATGCATTGACTCAGAAATATGGACAGACAGGGTAAGCAATATGCCAGCTTTCCGAAGCAAGGGCATCTCCTCTGAATTTTCAGTTCCTGTTTTTACGGTATAGATGTGGTTTGTTGTTGTTTTCATTTTCCACAATGTCACATTAATTTCCCCATCTAGACTTTTGATTCATAGGTATGCCTAAAATAACATATTGCTGTTGCTGCTCCTTCTCTGCCTCCTGTCCTCTCCCTCCTCATTCTTAATCACCATCTTTATTTCCACCATTTTCAATATTCTCATCATTTTTAAACAGCTATTTCAGTTATTCAACAACTTTGCAGGGACTTTTTGTTCAAACTGGTTCATATTTTGATCACCTATAATACAGAGCTCCTTTCTTTGCCAAAGTGGATCTTGCTAATCCGCAGTTCATAGAAATGAAAATTTCTTCATTTCTTTATTGAACGCACTTGAAAAAGAGTCTTACTCTTTTCAAAATAAGCAGCAAATTTACAAAGAATTATCTAGTGGAGGTTTTTAAAGAACAATTATGGGACATGTTTGCTGATATATACTTATTTATGCTGCAGAACTGTGTAGGCAGATTTTTATGAAAAAAAAAAAACCTGGGCACTTTAAATTGTATAAATGAGTACCATACCAACTGGAAAATATCTGTCATCTTCAAATGTTGGAGTTTTCAAAATCAATCCCAAGATTTGAAAAGCTTCACGTAGAAAATCTGCTCTAACCAATGCTAATCAAGGTATCAAAATTTTATATCATTAATGAATAGATCAGAATGTTATGATTTGTTTTATTTTTCAGTTCTGCATTATTATCTTTTTGCACCTCATCTACAACATCCAAACATTCTAATTACATGATCTTCTATGTCAGAGGTATCAAACTCGATCTCACTGATTTCATCAGGGTTGTGTTTGACCTTGAAGGGCCAGGGTAGGCATGGCCAGGATGCGCATGGCCAGTTCGATGTCATTTGTGTCAGGGGCACTTGTGGTGGCCTGAATACTCTGCCAGTGAAAATGGGCTCTTGAGCTCTATTTTTGGCTATGATGGCCTCCAACAACCCTCTGCTAGTGAAAATGGAACTCGGGAGGGCCACATGTGGCCTTCCCCAGCTCTGTTTTCGCTGACAAAGGCACTTTAGGCCAGTCCTTTGCTCTTTCCAGGGTGACTCTGTGAGCCAGACCTAAGCATCCCCTGGGCCAGATTCAGCCCCCAGGCCTTGAGTGTGACACTCCTATTCTATGTGATAGAATCCAATCCACAAGATTATCTATCTATCTATCTATCTATCTATCTATCTATCTATCTATCTATCTATCTATCTATCTATCTATCTATCTATCTATCTATCTATCTATCTATCTATCTATCTATCTACCCATGTCAGCTAGCACCCTCTGGTATCTGGGCTTTGCCCATTTTTACACAACTGCATCACTGCTAGTTCTCAATCATCAAATGATGGCTAGCATGAGTGTATGTACCAAAACAGACCGAATCATACACAGAGCACTTTCCTCTCATTTTGCATCATTCAAAACAGAATGCTATTCATTGTGAACTCATATATTTCAATCAGAATAATCAGTGCTGACCAAGCAGCATATGGTCCCTCGTGGATCAGCTCTGGAAAATGCAATCATTTTCCAATATAAAACAAGAGGAAAATATATGAATGTAAACTTCTTTCCTTTGATGTTTATTGTTTAACAAGCTAGTCTTCTGTCTAATTCCTAATTCCTTTTACAAATTATTTAAATCAGAATCTGTATAAACATACTTGTGTCAAAAATATTTGTTGCAGCTAAAAGAGCAGACAGAGTGGGAGTATTTCTTGGGAGCAAGGAAGAAAATGAAATGGTCCATTGCTCTTTCATAGTCTGACAGTATTTTATAATTATACAATAATTATATTCAATTATGCTCAAGACATCAGTGACAAGATATCTAGTGCAATGCATCAGTTCAGTGCTGGGATAGGAAGATTTGCATTCAAGTCCCTCTCAACCCTCATCACAAAGTTGTTGGTGAGAAAAAATTAAACATGGCCCCATCCATCTTTCCAGGAATATCCAGAGAAAAGGCAGAACAGAAATGCAATAAATGAATAAATCCCACAGGCAAGTGCTATTTAAATTTAACACTATCAGAACAATTTGAAAAGTTTAAAAAGAGAACTCATTGACATAAAATTAGCTGAAGAAATGACCCACATCAGACTATTTGTTAAGCACTGGCTTTCCAAAAATCACTACTTTAATTTTTGGCAGAGATGTTGGCAACTTTCAACTCCTTCTTGGAATAAGCCAAAAATAGAGCATCATTAAAATTTTAATGTGAAACTAACAGCTGTTCCTGCAATGTTCTCTGTATGGCAAAAAGTGCAAAGCATCATCTGATATACTAAGCACAGGCACACAGATCTCAAATGCCAATTTTTAGAGCTAAAAAGAGAGCATCTATGTTGATGATGGAGATCTTGCAGTACAAGACAACCATGAAAAAAGAAAATAAAAGAAGAACATGTAGAACCATCTTGTGAGGATGGAATGCATTTCGCATGACATTTGGGAGAAAATGAAAAACAGTACAAAATAGAGAACAGCAGGGGTGTCAAACCACAGCCCGCCAGCCGGATGTGTCACGCATTGGCCATGCCCACCTCTGGTTTAGCAAAGGGGGGGAGTTGTAATACATCACATGACAATGTGTCGTCATGAGTTTGACACCCTTGGAGTACAGGTAGTCCTCGACTTACCCAAAATTTCTGTTGATAAATGAGACAGTTGTTAAGTGAGTTTTTCCCGATTATTACAACCTTTCTTGCTTCGGTTATTAAGTGAATCACTGCAGTTCATAAGTTAGTAACTTAATTGTTCAGTGAATCTGGCTTCCCCATTGACTTTGCTTGTCAGAAGGGGATTACCAAAAGGGGATCACATGGCACAACAATGTTCATAAATATGAGCCAGTTGCCAAGTGTCTGCATTTTGAGGATGTGATCATGGGGAGGCAGCAAAGGTTGTAACTGTGAAAAACAGTAACAAGTCACTTTTCTCCCACGAGCTGTTCAGAGCATCCAGTAGTGGGAGGTGATTCAGTCTCTGATTGTCTAGGTTGGGCTTAATTTGTGGAACGCTCCTCCTCCTCCTCCACGGTACTCCTCCCCAGCATTCCCCAGTTTTGGCTCAGCCTCGTGAGAGATAGGCAGTGCTTGTGATTCTTCCTTGGCTGAAACAGGAAAAATTAACAGAACAAAGACACGGCCTGAGCCACAAACAGCTACCCTACTGATGCTCCAACTCAAACACCCCGCCCACCAGGCACTCCAGGTGGAACCTAGCTTCAAACATGATTAGTCAGCACATTCCTTTACCCCACACAGAAGCCAAGCTCCACTGAAAGCCCTCCACACCAACAGGTAACAGAGTGTTGACCAGCCAATGACAAAGCCACCAAAAACAGACAGACAGAAACCAGAACACACCAAATCAAAGTCCAAAACTCCATAGAATAACCAGTGAACATCAACCCTAGACTTTCCCACGCCAATCCTTAATCAGACCAGACCTCCGAATTTTGAATAACCAGAACCCTGTGAGGACCTCACATCCATACAGCTAAGCCCTGATGATGCCAGATGAGATTTCTTGCTGAACAGGTTGCTCTCACAACTAACAGCACACTACACAATGACGTGCCGGCAGCATAACCTACACCTGAGGGAAGCTGAACAGCACACCACACCACACACACACAACACACAATCACATAGTATATATGTATGTATGTATATTGTATAGTATATATATATGGCTTAAATAGGGAATGCAGTTCAGCTTCCTTCGCGGTATTATCCCACTACATTGTAGTGCTTTTAAAGTTGTTAGAAACGTTTCAGCAGAAATTCGATTTTTAAAAAGCGGAACACATCCCTCCTCCAGACTTAGTCCAAACACAATCACATCCAAGACTGCCTTCAAAAACAGAACAAAAACCCAAACTAGCCACCTTCAAAACCCCAACATATTAAAATGAGCTGTGAAACCAAAGGCGTACGAAGTCCCCATACTAAAACATAGCCCCCACATACATATATATACCACCTAGAAGAATAAGTACGCCGCCTGGTCATGCAATGACAAACAAAAATGCAGCCCTAAAAAGCTTATATCTACATCTCTCCTCACGAGGTCAACACATGAAGCACAGATCAATAACATCAACTTCAATGGCACCCAAACCCTCGCCCCACGCTATAGAAAACCACAGCCACAAGCAATCTTCAGAGAAGCCATAGAGATTGAAAAAGACCTGAAATCATGGATATAGAAGAGATGATTACCAGCAGACTGGTCAAATCATTTGCGTAAGCCTGCACTCTCACAACAGAAAGCACGTCTCCACGCAACCACAAGCCAGGCAAACACCTGGGCACAAAAGAGGACTCCCGATACCTCCAGCTCAAAACACACTCTCTCTATCCCACAGACACCCAGAATGAAACCTAGCTCTTTATAATAAGATAGATAGCCGTCCTTTTACGTTGAAAGCCAAGCTGCCCACTACAACTCAAACACAAACAGAGTTTGCCAGACCAATGGAACAGCCACAGACAACAGAACCAGAACCCCACATACCAGATAGCGCACGCCCAGTTCAAAACTAAGCACTCCCAAGTCCAATACAACACAGACCAAGACTCCCAACAATCACGGCGATAGCTCACATGCATCCTCGCGATCAACAGTACGTGGAGTACACCATTAAACCTCATCACTGGCTGAAAGCCTCGTACTAGAGTGAGCGAACTCAAATACAGAAGCCTTAAAGACCGATGCAGCATGAGATTCTGCTGAAACGTCCTGAATTACAACTTCCAGTCAACAGCATTTTACAATGACGTGGGATAATTACCCGAATGGATAAGCTAACACAGCACACATGCTACCAGTACCCGCGAAAAGAAGCGTTAAAAAAATAAAAAAAAAACATAGATAGATAGATAGATCATGCAATTACTTTAATTCAAAATTGGCACATTGCTCCCAAGTGCTGAGAATACGTAAACAGCCAAAAACTGAGAATGCCTGAACGCCCAGATTTGATAAGCGGTAGAGGCCTCAACAGCTTCCCCTGCACAGGTGGACACTAGGACCTAGGTGCCTCGCTGTTGTGACAAATGCTGGGCGTTGACCGCGTCATAGTGAGAGGCGTTTAAGCAACAATTTAAAGGTAAAGAAAAAGCCTTGAATGCTCCCACGATACACCAACCAAAATGAGGTATAAGCTGGTCCCCCACAGATATATTCTACAAGGACTACCTACCTGCTCTGAGCTAGCAGACTTACCTCACACAGCACGAGAACGGAATACCGGTGCTGAGCGACCCCACAGGTGTATTGTAACAGTCGACAGATGGACCTCCAGTCCGTTGAATCCTTTTGTGCTCTCCCCAGCAGCAAAACTCCTGCGCATGTGAAGGAATAGCCTCACGATACTTTTACCTGTGAGGCTGAGATAGGCGGGGAAGTGGATGGAACTAGTAATTTGAATCCTCCACTTCGCACAAGACAGCCCATTCCAGAGGGGGGGAAAGTTGATACGACTCTGTTCGGAGCGACAAGAGCTCCTGCTGTTCGGGCAGTAAAGTAAAACTGCTGCCTGCAACGTTCCAGCTACGGTCGGAATGCGAGGCACACGGTAAAATTATTGGTTGTGTGGAGGCGATGCCAAGCAGCACTATGCGAAAGCCTCTCCACCACTTTGGGCATGCGCATTCGGCGACTCCTCTGTAATGCAAAGAGCAATCTCCTGACGCGGTCTGCCCACATAAGGAGCCACATGGCAGCGAGAGATCACAACTGCAAATTAGAAGCGCGTAAAGGATTTTAAAGACAAGCTGATTACTTTTCAAAGCTGCTAGCAACGGAAAT